>WNWK01006189.1:0-28416 GCA_009830355.1 Cherax destructor | reverse complement strand
GAATGCATCACAACTACTCAAACCCATTTTATTTGCAGATGACACAACATATGTCTTCTCTCACCCAAATCCAGTTATACTGGCCAACACTGTTAATGCCGAATTACAGAAAATATCAACATGGATGGCGACTAACAAGCTTACTCTCAATACTGACAAGACCTACTTCATACAGTTTGGAAGCAAAGCCACAAATGTTCCACTTAACATAACACTCAATGGTACACCCATCACAAGACTCACAGAGGAAAATTCCTAGGAATCCACCTTGACAGTAGCCTTAAATTCCAAACACATATACAACAAATTTCCAAGAAAATCTCGAAGACAGTAGGCATATTATCAAAGATACGCTATTATGTACCTCAATCAGCTCTCCTTGCACTATATCATTCACTTATCTACCCGTATCTCACCTATGGAATCTGTGCATGGGGATCAACAACGTTAAATCACCTTAGACCACTCATAACACAACAAAAGGCCGCAGTCAGAATGATAACAAATTCCCACTCTAGACAGCATACTCCACCAATATTCAAAAGTCTCAAACTACTCACCGTAAAGAACATTCATACTTACTCTTGTGCCTACTACATATATAAAACTTTACACTCTAATATAAACCCTCTGCTCAAAATTCTCCTCACCAACTTTAATAGGACCCATGACCACAACACAAGACACAGATCACTTTTTGATATACCCCGTGTTCATATCAACCTATGTAAAAATTCTATGCACATAAAGGGCCCCAGAATCTGGAATTCATTACCAGTAAATATTAAGATAATCTTGTCTGAAAATCAATTTAAGACTCAACTCAAAAACCACCTACTCACCCAAAACTAAATGATCATACTATAAACTACTTTGAAAAATGCTCATTATTACTTTCCTATACGATAATCTCAATTTTTAATAATATGTTACTATTATGTTACCCCCTACTCATATTATAAGTTAATGTCAAAAATGCTCAATGTTATTTTCCTTAAGATAATCTCAATTCCATATTATCATTCAAGAATCTTAACACCTGTAACAATCTAATATCATTATATAATAATTTAAACAGTAAAATTTCATCATATTGTAATTTTGAAAATAATTTTTAACTAGAATAAACTCAATAAATTTCTCTAATATTAAGTACATAGTCTTTAAGGACTAGAATAAGCTGCCCCTAATGCCATGGCATGTCAGTGGCTCTCCTTGCACTCAATTTACATTGTAACTACCGATACCTATGTAATTTGTGTTACTGTAATGTTTTGAAGAATATAAAGTCACAATTCCATAACTGGAACAATACACAAATAACCCCTGGGTTATTTGTGTACAGTGTACTGTGTATTCAAATAACCAAACAGAACAGTTACTAAGAAAATTAAGAAAGCAGTACCAAAAATGCATTGTAAAACAGGTTTTCAAATTAGTAATTTGAAAAGTTTGTTCAAGAATATACCTTCCAATAAACAGTTTCCTATGGATCCAACAGTCTTTAGACACACAAAATTATATTGAACTATTTGCATATTTTCATATTATTGTTCTCATTATTTGGGGAAGTGGAACAGAATTCTTCCTTCGTAAGCCATGCGTGTCAAAAGAGGTGACTAAAATGCTGGGAGCAAGGGGCTAGTAACCCCTTCTCCTGCATACATTACTAAATTTAAAAAGAAAAACTTTTTTTCTTTTTAAAAAAACTTTTTTTCTTTTTAGGTCACCCTGTCTCGGTGGGATACGACCAGTTCATTGAAAAAAAAAATATTTTATCACCTTGTATGCATAAATAAAGTGTAAACTTTACCTCACAAGAATGTTTCTCCTTGGCTTCCTGAATCATACGTGTATGAGCTTCAGTGTTGTTTATTTCCATTTTAACCCATGACCAGTTCCTGATAAGTGAGGATAAAATATATCAAGATTACTACATGTTTTGTTGATCCACAAAACATTCAATTCAATAATATTGCACATGGAATTTTTTTTTTTCAACTGTAGTATCAGCATGCCTCTGGCAAGACAGTGATGGAGTGAGTGATGATGAAAGTGTTTCTTCTTTTTTGGGTCACCCTACATGGGTAGGAAATGGCTGATGTGTTGAAAACAATGTTAAAAGATTGAATATTTTAAATAAATGTTATAATTCATGGGCTGAGAAGTCACTGAGATGGTCTGGGTATTTAGAGAGGATGGACCACAATAGGATGACCAAAATGGTGTATAAATCTGGGGATGGAAGGAAGAAGGGGGTAGAAACTGCCACAAAGGGTTGGAGAGAGGGGGGGAATAAAAGAGGTTTTGAGTGTTAGGGGCTTAAGCATCCAGCAGGGTTGTGTGAGCATGTTAGATTGGAGTGAGTGGAAACAAGTGGTTCTTACTGCAAGACATGTTTTTGGAGTGTGAGCTATGTAGCATTTATGAAGGAATTCTTGGAAACTGGTTAACCGAACGTGAGTCGTGGAGGTGGCAAATCTGGTGCCTGCGCTCTAAAGGAGGGGTGAGGATGTTGCAGTTCAGATGATCATTTGAATTGCAATGTCTGTGCACTTCTGGTAAGAATGCCACTGACTGACTGATAGTCCATGTATATTCTGTTTTGGTAGTGCTACCTTGGTGGGAAAATGACTGTTGTCAAAATTAAATCTGTAGTGGAGGGAAGGCAGGGTAGGGGGTCAGCCTAAGAAAGGTTGGAGGAAGGGGGTAAAGGAGGTTTTGTGTACGAGGGGCTTGGACTTCCAGCAAGCGTGCGTGAGCGTATTTGATAGGAGTGAATGGAGACGAATGGTTTTTAATACAGTACTTGAAGTGCTGTTGGAGTGTGAGCAAAGTAACATTTATGAAGGGATTCAGGGAAACCGGCAGGCCGGACTTGAGTCCTGGAGATGGGAAGTACAGTGCCTGCACTCTGAAGGAGGGGTGTTGATGTTGCAGTTTTATAACTGTAGTGTAAGCACGCCTCTGGCAAGACAGTGATGGAGTGAATGATGATGAAAGTTTTTCTTTTTTGGGCCACCCTGCCTTGGTGGGAATCGGCCGATGTGTTAATAAAAAAATATTTAATATTAATTTAAGTCGACTTACCTTGCTGTAAGGATGTAACCAGTAAGGAATGTCAGGAAGACCATGTAGAACGAGAGAGTCAAATAGTACACAAACCTGTGAAAGTAAAAGTTTTGTTAAATGATACAATGGTATTTTGGTAACCCAGAATACCTGTGGGGAGGCCACTTTGAAAAATATTACACTACTCTTACTGTATTTTCAATATATCTTTTCAATGTATCACTACAAACTGGCATAGTGCATGACAAGTGGAAAAGGGCAAATGTAATACCTATTTACAAGGCAGGTGACAGGTCCTTAGCTTCGAACTATAGACCAATAAGCCTTACCTCCATAGTTGGTAAATTTATGGTAATTGCCGAGGCAATTCGTAGCCATCTTGAAAGGCATAAATTGATTAATGAATCTCAGCACGGTTTTACTAATTTACTAACGAATTTACTAACTTTTTTCACTAAGGTGTTTGAGGAGGTAGATCATTGTAATGAATATGATATTGTGTATATGGACTTCAGTAAGGCTTTCGATAGAGTTCCACATCAGAGGCTATTGAGGAAACTTATGGCACATGGAACAGGAGGAGAAATTTTTTCCTGGGTAGAGGAATGGTTGACAAATAGGCGGCAGAGAGTTTGCATAAATGGGGAGAAATCAGAATGGGGACACGTCTCAAGCGGTGTCCCACAGGGGTCAGTTTTGGGCCCCCTGTTGTTTACAATTTACATAAACGACATAGATAAGGGAATAAATAGCAACATAAGCAAGTTTGCTGATGACACCAAGATAGGCCGTCCAATTCATTCTAGTGAGGACATTGGAGCACTCCAGGATGATTTGAATAGACTGATGCAGTGGTTGGAGAAGTGGCAGATGCAGTTTAATATAGACAAATGCAAAGTTCTAAATGTTGGGCAGGAAAATAACCATGCCACATATAAACTGAATAATGTAGATCTTAATACTTGTGATTGCGAGAAGGATTTAGGAGTTCTAGTTAGCAGTAATCTGAAACCAAGACAACAGTGTATAAGTGTTCACAACAAAGCTAACAAAATCCTTGGCTTCATATCAAGAAGTATAAATAATAGAAGTCCTCAGGTTGTTCTTCAACTCTATATATCTTTGGTTAGGCCTCATTTAGATTATGCTGCACAGTTCTGGTCACCTTATTACAGAATGGATATAAATGCACTGGAAAACGTACAGAAGAGGATGACAAAGCTGATCCCATGTATCAGAAATCTTCCCTATGAGAATAGACTGAGGGCCTTGAATCTGCACTCTCTAGAAAGGCGTAGAATTAGGGGAAATATGATTGAGGTGTATAAATGGAAAACAGGAATAAATAAAGGGGATGTAAATAGCGTATTGAAAATATCCAGCCAAGACAAAACTCGCAGCAATAGTTTCAAGTTGGAAAAGTTCAAATTCAGGAAGGATATAGGAAAGAACTGGTTTGGTAATAGAGTTGTGGATGAGTGGAACAAACTCCCGAGTACTGTCATAGGGGCTGGGACGTTGTGTAGTTTTAAAAATAGGTTAGATAAATACGTGAGTGGGTGTGGATGGGTGTGAGTTGGACCTGACTAGCTTGTGCTACTAAGTCAGATGCCGTACTAATTCCCTAAGTGGAAGTGACCTGACTACCTGGAGTTTACCTGGAGAGGGTTAACTCCAGGTGGTCGGGTTTAAGCCGGGGGGTGATGGACCTGCCTCGCATGGGTCAGTAGGCCTGTTGCAGTATTCCTTTTTTCTTATGTTCTTATGTATTTCCAGATTAGACAATTTTTAGTAAAAAGTGGCAGAAAATTGTGTAGTATTATTTACACACAAATACATCATGTGCTATAACTACTGAAAACTGAACTGTTGTATCTGTGTGCCTCTGGCAAGACAGTGATAGTGTGAATGATGATGAAAGTGTTCCTTTTTTAGTTCACCCTACCTCAGTGGGAGACGAGCAGTGTGTTAAAAACATACTGAATATAGGACACCATAAATACATAACTCATCAAGTTCCAAAAAACATTTGTCTCCACTCACTCCTATCTAACACGGGTGACATAAAAAGAAAAACAAGTTTTTCTTTTTAAATTTAGTAATACAGACAACTTACAAATACAAATACAATTTTATTTCTTTGCTCGTGTACATGGGTTTACATTACAATCATAATTGAGGTGCAAGGAGAGCCTCTGGCATGCCTTGGCATTAGGGGCAGCTTAATCTAATGGCTTACAGACTATGAACATAATATTGGAGTAAATGAGTGAGTTTGTATTGGTAGATCATTCAAATTATATGATGATAATACATTGTTCATTACAAAATGATGATAGACATTGTAACTAGTGTTTAGTAGGATGGAACATAATAGTAAAAATTAAATTATCTTAATGAAAGTAACATTGAGCATTTTGAGAGTAATTTACAGTTTGGGTATTTAGTTTAGGGTGATTAGGTGGTAACATAATTGTAAAAATTGAAATAATTTTATAGGAAAATAACTTTGAGAATTTTTGAAGGCAATTTACAGTATGAGTATTTAGTTTAGGGTGAGTAGGTGGTTTTTGAGAAGAGTCTTAAATTGATTTTCAGACAAGGTTATTTTAGCATTTCCTGGTAATGAGTTCCAGATTCTGGGGCCCTTTATGTGCATAGAATTCTTACATAGGTTGCTGTAGACACGGGGTACATTAAAAAGTGATCTGTATCTTGTGTTATGGTCATGGGTCCTATTAAAGTTGGTGAGGAGAATTTTGAGCGGAGGGTTTATATTAGAATGTAGAGTTCTATGTACAGTGGACCCCCGAGTTTCGTAAACCCCGGAAATCGTACAATTATGTAAGTATAATATTGTAAGTGCTTGTGGAAGTGTATTTTTGGGGGTCTGAAATAGACTAACCTACGTGACATTTTTCCTTAAGGGAGTAAATTCGTTTGGTAATAGCACTTGAGCAGACTTCAGGAGTGAAGTTTTTACGAAACTCGGGGGTCCACTGTATGTAGTAGGCACAAGAATAAGTGTGAATGTTCTTTATGGTGAGTAGTTTTAGGCTTTTGAATATTGATGGAGTATGCTGTCTAGAGTGGGAATTTGTTATCATTCTGACTGCAGCCTTTTGCTGGGTTATGAGTGGTCTAAGGTGATTTAATGTTGTTGATCCCCATGCACAGATTCCATATGTGAGATATGGGTAAATGAGCGAGTGATATAGTGCAAGGAGAGCTGATTGAGGCACATAGTAGCGTATCTTAGATAATATGCCTACTGTCTCCGAGATTTTCTTGGAAATTTGTTGTATGTGTGTTTGGAATTTAAGGCTACTGTCAATGTGGATTCCTAGGAATTTTCCCTCTTTGAGTCTTGTGATGGGTGAACCGTTGAGTGTTATGTTAAGTGGAACATTTGTAACTCTGTTTCCAAACTGTATAAAGTAGGTCTTGTCAGTACGTATTTAGAGTAAGTTTATTAGTCGTCATCCATGTCGATATTTTCTGTAATTCTGCATTAACAGTATTGGCCAGTATGACTGGATTTGGGTGAGAGAAGACATGTTGTGTCATCAGCAAATAATATGGGTTTGAGTAGTTGTGATGCATTAGGTAGGTCATTGATGTAAATGAGGAATAAGAGTGGACCCAGTACACTTCCTTGAGGGACTCCGACTGTAATTTGCTGTGTGGAAGAGTTCGCTCCATTTGTGTACACGTATTGGCCTCTGTTACTAAGGTATGACTTTATGTAGTTGAGCGAGTGCCTTCTTATACCATAGTGTGCTAGTTTTGTAAGCAGTAAATCATGATCGACTGTATCAAAAGATTTGTGTAGATCAATGAAGATTCCCAGTGGAACTTCTTTTTTCTCAAGTGCGGTATATATTAACTCTATCATGTGTATAATGGCATCATTTGTGCTTTTGTTGGTCCTGAATCCAAACTGACTGGGGTTGAGTACGTTGTGTGAGATGAGGTACGAATAGATCTGTCTATGAATTAATTTTTCAAAGATTTTAGAGAGCAGTGGTAAATTGGATATTACCTTCCATAAGTCATCCACTTGTGTTTGACGAGTGAGATGGAGACTGGATGAGCCAAGAGATTTAACCTTCTATACTTCACCATGAGCATTAATGGGTGGTTGTTTTTAAGTTCTCTGGCATCATTGGTATATGGCTCAGCATGTTCCAGCAGCTGTCCATCCTCATCAAATGGTGGTTCAAGGGTTGACACTGAAGCAAGGGAGTCAGTGTCGCTGCCAGTCTGAAAGGTATATGTATCATCCACGAGCTCAAAGTTAACCGATGCTGCAAATCTCCTGTCATCTGAGTCCATGCCATTCGTTGAAGTGCACCTGGAAAGAATTTATATTCAAAACATCAAAAAGTGAAAGGAAATCTTATTACGTATATTAATGGTATACAATATGAACCAATAGTTAGATGAATGACACACACTTGCAACAGTTGGGTATCTCAACTATCGAAACATTTTGCAATAAAGATACACAATTGTTGCAATGTGTCTTGCTCATCTAATTGTTTGTCATATTTTATTTTTATTTACTTATTTTTTAACACAATGGCCATCTCCCACCAAGGCAAGGTGACCCCAGGAAAAAAAGAAATGCATGGTTTTCTTCTTTTTACATTTAGTAATTTATACAGGAGAAGGGGTTACTAGCACCTTGCTTCCAGCATTTTAGTTGCCTCTTACTACACACATGACTAATGTAGGAAAGATTCTTCTCCACTTCTCCATAGATCAGATGCCTACCTATCAAGTACAACTTCTGCAACACCTGGGAATTTCTGGATAAGCATCCTGAAGGGAGTGATACGCCGACCCCTGTCATCCAACCTTACATTCCTAAGACCTGCCTCCCACTCGGCCGACCTTACAATTGCCATGCAGACATCCCTAAAACAGAATGCAAACAAATTATTAAACACTTGTATTCTGCAAAAGGAAATATCAATATTCATTCAAATCAAAAGATTTATTGGGCTGCCACTTACCTAAAATAGAGCAGTATATATGAACCCAAAAATAATTCTTTGTGAATGTGCTCTATAAAATATTAGAAATATCAATACAAAAAATAAAATTCATTTATAAATGTAATATGTATGTACAAGTGCTCCTCGATTTACAATGGGGTTACATTCCGACGAACCCATTGTAAGTTGAAAATATCATATGTTTAATACGAACATAGTATGATAAATAAACACGTAAACAAATAACTACTGTCACTGAAGAATAAGTAAATAAACAAATAATTACTGTAACAAACAAAATACCAGTATTGAAAAATAAATAAATAAATACAAGTTACGGATTTGCCATCTCCATGCTGGGTAATTATCTTAAGATTCATCCGCAAAGTAATTGCTTTTGCACCATTGTAAAGTCAAAACATCGTAAGTCGAATCATCGTAAGCTGAGGAGCACCTGTAATAGAAGAATCCTTAAAATATGATAATATTAGACTGTCACCTTTTGCCAGCAGTAATAGCAAGCTCTAATGCATTCCTCCCAGAAGTGTCACAGGCAGCAAGTGATGCACCTCGCTCCAACAGTAGTCGGGTCACTGCAACGTGACCTTCCCTTGCTGCCAGTTGCAAGGGAGTCGTTTTTGTCTAGTAACATCAAATATAAAAAACATAAGAGATCATGAAGTTTATGTATGTTAACTATGCTTACATAATAAAGCATCCATAGTATATTAATTATATTAATTAATTATTTTAAATGTTGATGAAAAAAGGGAGGCGGTAATTTCATGTACTGGCCAGGGAGGTACAACATCGTTTAGGAGTGAAGAAGAGCAGGATGTGAGTGTGGGGGAGGTGCGTGAGGCATTACGTAGAATGAAAGGGGGTAAAGCAGCTGGAACAGACGGGATCATGACAGAAATGTTAAAAGCAGGGGGGATATAGTGCTGGAGTAGTTGGTATTTTTGTTTAATAAATGTATGAAAGAGGGGAAGGTACCTAGGGATTGGCAGAGAGCATGTATAGTTCCTTTATATAAAGGGAAAGGGGATAAAAGAGAGTGTAAAAATTATAGGGGAATAAGTTTACTGAGTAATAGGTAGTAGGTTGGTAGACAGCAACCGCCCAGGGAGGTACTACCGTCCTGCCAAGTGAGTGTAAAACGAAAGCCTGTATTTGTTTTACATGATGGTAGGATTGCTGGTGTCTTTTTTCTGTCTCATAAACATGCAAGATTTCAGGTATGTCTTGTTACTTCTACTTACACTTAGGTCACACTACACATTCATGTACAAGCATATGTATATACACACACCCCTCTGGGTTTTCTTCTATTTTCTTACTAGTTCTTGTTCTTATTTCCTCTTATCTCCATGGGGAAGTGGAACAGAATTCTTCCTCCGTAAGCCATGCGTGTCGTAAGAGGCGACTAACATGCTGGGAGCAAGGGGCTAGTAACCCCTTCTCCTGTATATATTACTAAATGTAAAATGGGAAACTTTCGTTTTTCATTTTGGGCAACCCCACTTCGGTGGGAAACGGCCGACGTGTTGAAAGAAGAAGAAGAAGTTTACTGAGTATACCAGGTAAAGTGTATGGCAGGGTTATTATTGAAAGAATTAGAGGTAAGACAGAGAGTAGGATTGCAGATGAGCAAGGAGGCTTTAGAGTGGGTAGGGGATGTGTAGATCAAGTGTTTACAGTGAAGCATATATGTGAACAGTATTTAGATAAAGGTAGAGAAGTTTTCATTGCATTTATGGATTTAGAAAAGGCATATGATAGAGTGGATAGGGGAGCAATGTGGCAAATGTTGCAAGTGTATGGAATAGGTAGTAAGTTAATGAAGGCTGTAAAGAGCTTTTATGAGGATAGTGAGGCTCAGGTTAGGGTGTGTAGAAGAGAGGGAGATTACTTCCTGGTAAAAGTAGGTCTTAGACGGGGATGTGTAATGTCACCATGGTTGTTTAATATATTTATAGATGGGGTTGTAAAAGAAGTAAATGCTAGGGTGTTGGGGAGAGGGGTGGGATTAAATTATGGGGAATTAAATGCAAAATGGGAGTTGACACAGTTACTTTTTGCTGATGATACTGTGCTTATGGGAGATTCTAAAGAAAAGTTGCAAAGGTTAGTGGACGAGTTTGGGAGGGTGTGTAAAGGTAGAAAGTTGAAAGTGAACATAGATAAGAGTAAGGTGATGAGGGTATCAAACAATTTAAATAAAGAAAAATTGGATATCACATTGGAGAGAGGGATTATGGAAGAAGTAAATGTTTTCAGGAGGCAGTGGAGATGTCCTGTCTAAGGGCAGTGTGTGGTGTAAATAGTATGCAGAAAATTTGGAATGTGGAAATTAGGAGAAGGTGTGGAGTTACTAAAAGTATTTGTTAGAGGGCTGAAGAGGGGTTGTTGAGGTGGTTTGGTCATTTAAAGAGAATGGATCAAAGTAGAATGACTTGGAGAGCGTATAAATCTGTAGGGAAAGGAAGGCGGGGTAGGGGTCGTCCTAGAAAAGGTTGGAAGGAGGGGGTAAAGGAGGTTTTGTGGGCGAGGAGCTTGGACTTCCAGCAAGCATGTGTGAGCGTGTTAGATAGGAGTGAATGGAGACGAATGGTTTTTGGGACCTGACGAGCTGTTGGAGTGTGAGCAGGGTAACATTTTGTGAAGGGATTCAGGGAAACCAGTTAATTGATTTAGTTGGACTTGAGTCCTGGAAATGGGAAGTACAATGTCTGCACTTTAAAGAAGGGGTCTGGAATAGTGACAGCTGGGAGGGACTATTATAATAATAATAATATAATAATATTTTTATTTCGTTGCAAGTTACAAGTATACATAGGTATTGGTAGTTACAATTATAAAACTGTAATGCAAGGAGAGCCACTGGCATGCCATGGCATTAGGGGCAGCTTAGTCTAAAGACTTATTCACTATGTACATAATATTAGAGAAATTAATTGAGTTTATTCTAGTTATATATTCTCAGCTGTCGTATCTGAGCGCCTCTGCAAAGACAGTGATTATGTATGAGTGTGGTGAAAGTGTTGAATGATGATGAAAGTATTTTCTTTTTGGGGATTTTCTTTCTTTTTGGGTCACCCTGCCTTGGTGGGAGACGGCCGACTTATTTCTACAAGTACATGTACATGGTATACATCATAGCTGACATCAATGACATACTACTACTATATAGAAAGTCCCTTGTTATGCTGAGCATTTTCCGCAAATTAGGTCAGTTTTGTCCCCAGGATGCAACCCACACCAGTCCACTAACTCCCAGGTACCCATTTTACTGATGGGTGAACATAGACAACAGGTGTAAAGAAACATGCCCAATGTTTGTACCCTCGCCAGGAATTGAACCCGGACACTCGCCGTGAGAAGCGATAACTTTAGCCACCAGGCCACGGGGCACCATCGCCTGGTGTAATGAACACTTGTCAATGCTCAATAACCCACACAGAGACAGAAACTCAGAAGATTAACTGCCTGACATGTCCCCCCACACATTACTCCCTTGTACGGGGAGAGCTGCAGACTTCCCTATACAGTGGGTGGACCCCCGAGTTTCGGCCATAATTCATTCCAGAAGGCTGCTCAAGTGCCATTACCGAACGAATTTGTTCCCATAAGGAATAATGTAAAGTAGGTTAGTCCGTTTCAGACCCCCAAAAATACACTTACAAAAGCACTTACAATATTACACTTACATAATTGTTCGAGTTTTGAGGTGGTCGAAATTCGGGGGTCCACTGTATATTCATATTCCCCTTTTACTTAAATACATTTAATATTAAGAAATGTTTAATTGTGATGTTCATGTACTTCTGGAAAAAAGTTAGAAACGAGTGATCATGAAAATACTTTCTTTGGCAATGCATTAAAAATAAGACTATGGAAAATGTAACAGCCACTCAGAACATAGGTATATTTACAAACTATTGCAATTTTTTTGCCTTTGAAGTCAAAAAATTAGCACTTGGATATATATGTATATACAGTGGACCCCCGAGTTTCGTAAAAACTTCACTCCTGAAGTCTGCTCAAGTGCCATTACCGAACGAATTTACTCCCTTAAGGAAAAATTTCACGTAGGTTAGTCTATTTCAGACCCCCAAAAATACACTTCCACAAGAACTTACAAAATTATACTTACATAATTGCACGATTTCCGGGGTATTCGTTAACCGAGGGTCCACTGTATAATACTGTAGGTGGGTCTTAGTGTTGACTTAGTTTATCTTTTTAACAGTTAGTTATTAGTTAGTTTAATATCTTTATTATGCACCCCATACCCATCCTGTGGGTGGTAGTCAAAAGATTACAGAGGTACAAAATGGGTCCAGGGACTGTATCTCAACATTACAGAGGTACATAATGGGTCCAGAGACTGGGCCCCAAAGTTTTGATAGCTGAACAAGGTACAAAGGTAATGAACTCACAAGTTTCAAAGGTAATGAATCATGTAAGTAATTTTTTTTACAATAGTGCTTTATTACATGTAAACTACATTTTGTAAACTGCAGAAAGAAACAAAGTTAGTTTGTTATAATTTGACTGCCTGGTAAAAATCCTACTGTGATTTTTGCCAAGGGCTGCCATTAAAAAGCAAAATTGAGCTATTTTTTTTTATACTTTATATAATACCTTATCAAGAGGATCCAGAGGTGAATCATAATCAAGCAACTGGTGAACACACAAGACATGTCCGTTGGCAGAAGCACAGTCAAGTGGCGTCCAGAGGGAAGAGTTCCTGGCATCTACGGCTGCTCCAGCTTCCAGCAGGATGTGTACTACATCAGCATGGCCTTGTAAGCAGGCTAAGTGCAATGGAGTGTTGGAATCCTCATTCTCATCAGAAAGGAGAAACTTGTAGCGGTGTACCAGTTCACGCACTACCCTAAAAATACAAATATAAGTGTATTTCAACATGATACGTTTATACAGAAATGGGGGACACTTGAGTGCACTTTAGTAATAAGGCAAAGTAATGAATAATTAAAATTTACCAGTCTATAACAAGTGTCTAGTATTAAGTATACAGTGGACCCCCGGATTTTGTCAATAATTTGTTCCAGAATGCTGTTCGAGTGCTGTTACCGAACAAATTTGTTCCCATAAGGAATAATGTAAATTAGATTAGTCCGTTTAGACCCCCAAAAATACACTTACAAAAGCACTTACATAATTATTCGAGTTGGGAGCAGTACAAAATCCGGGGGTCCACTGTAGTCTATAAGCATTAGTATTAGTCTGCCCGAAATGCTCAGGCATGTTAGTGGCTTTCTTTGTGCTTATCAACACTTTATAACATGAAAATCACACAATTTAACCTATGCAAAGAATTAAAATGTTGAAAGCCCATGGTTATGTGGAGCATTTTGGGTAAGCTTAAGATAAGATTTTGTTCGGATTTTTAACCCAGAGTGTCAGCCACCTAGGATAACACAAATAAAGTCAGTGCCTCATCGAGGACTGTCTGTCTTATTTTCATTGTGGTCTTTCACTCTTGACCCCCGGGATGCCACCCACACCAGTCCACTAACACCCAGGTACCTACTTGCTAGGATAACAGGGACAGCTAGTGTAAGGTGACTACACCCAGGTACCTACTTACTGCTAGGTGAACAGGGACAGCTAGTGTAAGGTGATTACACCCAGGTATACCTACTTTCTTGCTAGATGTAAGAACACACGCCCAATGTTTCCACCCGGCCGGGGATCGAACCACGGACACTCAGTGTGTGAGGCGAGAGCATAGCCTACCAGGCCACAGAACACCATGCTTATAATAATAATGATAATAAGTTTATTTTGACATGATACATGGTTGTACAAAGGAATATAATAGCTGAGTGTACAAGCCAAAAGCCCCTTGTATGCAGAACATTTTGGGCAAACTTACTTTTTAATGTGTTAAAAAAAATTCCTGGAAATAAGCTTTTTCATTTTTCATCTCCAAGAAAACTCACTTGACTTGTCCAGCCTCTGCCGCCACATGCAGTGCCGTTTCCTCGTCTTCATTCTTATTATCCACTAGAGATCCTGCATTTAGCAACATATTTATGATGTTCATGTATCCGTGGCAGGCAGCGGTATGCAATGGCGAGTTGTCATATCTATCGCTCATATCCACCAATTTTCGACAGTTTTCGTTATTCAACAAAACCTGGAATATATTGATTGGTTAAATGATGATAATTAAAAAGACACTGATATAAACAAAATTCATAACGACATGATCATAAAAATTACAAAAATAGTGATTATAAACCTTTAATACAATTTAAATACTGTTATGGGGCTATAGGACCCAACATGTATTTATGTATCTAAGTAGCAATTACGTACTCACTTTGGAATAGCTAATTATATTGAACTGATGGGGGCACAACTGCTTTAATTCTGTCATAAGGGCAGATCACTCTTATGGAGAAAAAGCTAGTTGGGTCAAGCCTGTTTTTTTTCAATATAATAGGGTGTACTATAAACACAATTAAAATAAGTAGATTAAAAAGTTTGTATTTCTTTTTGTAAAAGTAAGATAAGGTGTAATGGGAAAAACAAAATTATTGTAGTAGCTAAAGAATTGGGCATGTCGAGTCTTGTTTTGTTGAGTAGATGGGAGGAGCCTAACTGGGTCTCTTGTTGTTGTGGTATCAACCTGGTAGGACCTCCTACTCCATTCTTGCTTCTGGGCAAAATGTGAGTGCCTCAGAGGTAAGATTTGTACTTAATAATAATATCTTTATTTACTACCAGTACATGTACAAGGTATACAGACCATAGCTGACATCAATGACATAGTACAGTGAACCCTCGGTTTTTGTTCAAAATTCTTTCCAGAATGTTGTTTGAGTGCCATTACCGAACAAATTTGTTCCCATAAGGACAAATGTAAATTAGATTAGTCGTTTCAGAACCCCAAAAATACACTTACAAAAATACATTTACATAACTGTTCAGAGTTTGGAGGTGAACGAAAACCGAGGGTCCACTGTACTACTATGTACAGTGGACCCTCGGTTTTCGCCGAAAATTCTTTCCAGAATGCTGCTCAAGTGCCATTACCGAACGAATTTACTTCCTTAAGAAATAATGTCACGTAGGTTAGTCTATTTCAGACCCCCAAAAATACACTTGCAAAAGCACTTACGAAAATACACTTACATAAATGTTTGAGTTTGGAGATGACCGAAAACCGAGGGACCACTGTATATAGAAAGCCGCTTGTTATGTAGAGCATTTCCTGCAAATTAGGTCAGTGTCCAAGGATGCGACCCACACCAGTCCACTAACACCCAGGTACCCATTTTACTGATGGGTGAACATAGACAACAGGTGTAAGGAAACAAGTCCAATGTTTCCACCCCTTCGCCGGGAATCGAACCCGCACCCTCACTGTGTGAAGCAAGAGCTTTTGCCACCAGGCCATGGGGCATGTAACCATTATACCCAGGGTGACTACAGTGTAAGGTCATCAAGAGAAAAGGAGGGCTAATTGTTTCTGATGGGCCATGTGGCTGTCCTAGCAGAGCAGCTAAGGGTGTGCATGCTTATGTTATGAATAGGAGAATTCTAAATTTGTATATTCTGGATATATCTGTCTAGAATATATCCCTATTTTTGTAATAGTAGTTTATATATGCCTTAATACTAGGCATATATAACAATATTTCAGTTCTTGAAGAGTTATTTAGCAAGTCTTAAAAAAAACTGTCTGTAAAAAAATACAGTGGTACCCCGAGTTTCGGCCATAATTCATTCCAGAAGGCTGTTTGAGTGCCATTACCGAACGAATTTGTTCCCATAAAGAATAATGTAAATTAGATTAGTCTGTTTCAGACCCCCAAAAATACACAAAAGAACTTACAATAATACACTTACATAATTGTTCGAGTTGGGAGCTGTACGAAATTCGGGGTACTACTGTATAGCAAACATGAAGTAAACACAAAGAATTAAAAGGCACAATACTGTGAGTGGAATAATACACACACAGGAGAAAGACATTTATGTTGATGTTTTGGTCCAACATGGACCATTAATTAGTCACTAACATACGAAGATGGATTTGAGATAGACCTGCATGGGACGGCATCCTGGGCAGGTCCGTCTCTGATCCAACCTCTCAAGTGTTAGTGTGTTAGTTAATGCTCCAACTCGGGCCGAAACATTGTCCTGAGTTTCTCCTAAGTGCGAGTTATATGTGTATTGTGCAGTAAACATACCTCTAAAGCTTCTTCATTGCCCTGGCTAGCACACCAATACACAGCTGTTTTATCATCCTTATCCACCGCCTCCACATCAGCACCATGGTTCAACAACGTCTGTACAGCTGATGCATGGCCTCCACTGGCTGCCACCAATAGTGGTGTGAATGAGTCCCTAATAATAATAATAATAATAATAATAGTAATAATAATAGTAATAATAATAGGTAGTAGGTTGGTAGACAGCAACCACCCAGGGAGGTACTACCGTCCTGCCAGGTGACTGTGAAACAGAAACCTGAAACTGTTTTACATGATGGTAAGATTGCTGGTGTCTTTTTTTGTCTCATAAACACGCTGGATAACAGGTATATCTAGCTACTTCTACTTACACTTTAGGTCACACTACACTGGCATACACATGCATATATATACATACACACATCTAGGTTTTTCTTCTTTTCTTAATAGCTCTTGTTCTTTTTATTTTCTCTATTGTCCATGGGAAGTGGAAAGAATCTTTCCTCCAGTAAGCCATGCGTGTCGTATGAGGCGACTAAGATGCCGGGAGCAATGGGCTAGTAACCCCTTCTCCTGTACAAATCTACTAAAACGAGAAGAAGAAAACTTTATAAAATTGGGTTGTCTGAATGTGCGTGGATGTAGTGCGGATGATAAGAAAGAGATGATTGCCGATGTTATGAATGAAAAGAAGTTGGATATCCTGGCCTAAGCGAAACAAAGCTGAAGGGGGTAGGCGAGTTTCAGTGGGGAGAAATAAATGGATTAAGTCAGGAGTATCTGAGAGAGTTAGAGCTAAGGAAGGGGTAGCAATAATGTTGAAGGATCAGTTATGGAAGGAAAAGAGGAATATAAATGTGTAAATTCAAGGATTATGTGGATTAAAATAAGGGTCGGATGCGAAAAGTGGGTCATAATAAGCGTGTATGCACCTGGAGAAGAGAGGAGTGTAGAGGAGAGAGAGAGATTTTGGGAGATGTTAAGCGAATGTATAGGAACTTTTGAACCAAATGAGAGAGTAATTGTGGTAGGGGACCTAAATGCTAAAGTGGGAGAAACATGCAGAGAGGGTGTAGTAGGTAAGTTTGGGGTGCCAGGTGTAAATGATAATGGGAGCCCTTTGATTGAACTTTGTATAGAAAGGGGTTTAGTTATAGGTAATACATATTTTAAGAAAAAGAGGATAAATAAGTATACAAGATATGATGTAGGGCGTAATGACAGTAGTTTGTTGGACTATGTATTGGTAGATAAAAGACTGTTGAGTAGACTTCAGGATGTACATGTTTATAGAGGGCTACAGATATATCAGATCACTTTTAGTTATAGCTACAGTGGGAGTAAAAGGTAGATGGGATACAAGGAAAATAGAATCAGTAAGTAAAAGAGAGGTGAAGGTTTATAAACTAAAAGAGGAGGCAGTTAGGGTAAGATATAAACAACTATTGGAGGATAGATGGGCTAGTGAGAGTGTAGGCAATGGGGTCGAAAATGTATGGGGTAGATTTAAAAATGTAGTGTTAGAGTGTTCAGCAGAAGTTTGTGGTTACAGGCGAGTGGGTGTGGGAGGAAGAGGAGCGATTGGTGGAATGATGATGTAAAGAGAGTAGTAAGGGAGAAAAAGTTAGCATATGAGAGGTTTTTACAAAGTAGAAGTGATGCAAGGAGGGAAGAGTATATGGAGAGAAAAAGAGAGGTTAAAAGAGTGGTGAAGCAATGTAAAAGAGAGCAGATGAGAGAGTGGGTGAGATGTTATCAGCAAATTTTGTTGAAAATAAGAAAAAGTTTTGGAATGAGATTAATAAGTTGAGGAAGCCTAGAGAACAAATGGATTTGACAGTTAAAAATAGGAGAGGAGAGTTATTAAATGGAGAGTTAGAGGTATCGGGAAGATGGAGAGAATATTTTGAGGATTTGTTAAATGTTGATGAAGACAGGGAAGCTGTGATTTCGTGTGTAGGGCAAGGAGGAATAACATCTTGTAAGAGTGTGGAAGAGCCAGTTGTGGGTGTAGGGAAAGTTCGTGAGGCAGTGGGTAGAATGAAAGGGGGTAAGGCAGCTGGGATTGATGGGATAAAGATAGAAATGTTAAAAGCAGGTGGGGATATAATTTTGGAGTGGTTGGTGCTATTATTTAATAAATGTATGGAAGAGGGTAAGGTACCTAGGGATTGGCAGAGAGCGTGTATTGTTCCTTTGTATAAAGGCAAAGGGGACAAAAGATAGTGCAAAAATTATAGGGGAATAAGTCTGTTGAGTGTACCTGGTAAAGTGTATGGTAGAGTTATTATTGAAAGAATTAAGAGTAAAACAGAAAGCAGGATAGCAGATGAACAAGGGGCTTTAGGAAAGGTAGGGGGTGTGTAGACCAAGTGTTTACAGTGAAACATATAGGTGAACAGTATTTGGATAAGGGTAAAGATGTTTTTGTGGCATTTATGGATTTGGAAAAGGCGTATGATAGGGTAGATAGGGGGGCAATGTGGCAGATGTTGCAGGTGTATGGAATAGGAGGAAGGTTACTGAAAGCAGTGAAGAGTTTTTATGAGGATAGTGAGGCTCAGGTTAGAGTGTGTAGGAGGGAAGGGACCATTTCCCAGTAAAAGTGGGCCTTAGACAAGGATGTGTGATGTCACCGTGGTTGTTCAATATATTTATAGATGGGGTTGTAAGAGAAGTGAATGCGAGGGTCTTGGCAAGAGGTGTTGGGCTAAAAGATAAAGAAGCAAATACAAAGTGGGAGTTGTCACAGTTGCTTTTTGCTGATGACACTGTGCTTTTGGGAGATTCTGAAGAGAAGCTGCAGAGGTTGGTGGATGAATTTGTTAGGGTGTGTAAATAAAGAAAATTGAAAGTGAATATAGGAAAGAGTAAGGTGATGAGGATAACAAAAAGAATAGGTGACGAAAGATTGGATATCAGATTGGAGGGAGAGAGTATGGAGGAGGTGAATGTATTCAGATATTTGGGAGTGGACATGTCGGCGGATGGGTCTATGAAGGATGAGGTGAATCATAGAACTGATGAGGGGAAAAGGGTGAGTGGAGCACTTCGGAGTCTGTGGAGACAAAGAACCTTGTCCATGGAAGTAAAGAGGGGAATGTATGAGAGTATAGTTATACCAATGCTCTTATATGGGTGTGAAGCATGGGTGATGAATGTTGCAACGAGGAGAAGGCTGGAGGCAGTGGAGATGTCATGTCTGAGGTCAATGTGTGGTGTGAATATAATGCAGAGAATTCGGAGTTTGGAAATTAGGAGGAGGTGCGGGATTACCAAAACGATTGTCCAGAGAGCTGAGGAGGGGTTGTTGAGGTGGTTTGGACATGTAGAGAGAATGGAACGAGACAGAGTGACTTCGAGAGTTTATAAATCTGTAGTGGAGGGAAGGCGGGTAGGGGTCGGCCTAGGAAAGGTTGGAGGGAGGGGTAAAGGAAATTTTGTGTGCGAGGGCTTGGACTTCCAGCAAGCATGTGTGAGCGTATTTGATAGGAGTGAATGGAGGCATATGGTTTTTAATACTTGACGTGCTGTTGGAGTGTGAGCAAAGTAACATTTATGAAGGATTCAGGAAACCGGCAGGCCGGACTTGAGTTCTGGAGATGGGAAGTACAGTGCCGGCACTCTAAAGGAGGGTGTTAATGTTGCAGTTTTATAACTGTAGTGTAAAGCACCCTTCTGGCAAGACAGTGATGGAGTGAATGATGATGAAAGTTTTTCTTTTCGGGCCACCCTGCCTTGGTGGGAATCGGCCGATGTGTTAATAAAAAAAAAAAAAAAAAAAATAATAATACATAATACAGTGGTACCTCGGTTTTCGTACAGCTCCCAACTCGAACAATTATTTAAGTGTATTACTGTAAGTGCTTTTGTAAGTGTATTTTTGGGGGTCTGAAACTGACTAATCTAATTTACATTTGTCCTTATGGGAACAAATTCGTTTGGTAACGGCACTCGAACAGCCTTCTGGAATGAATTATCGACGAAAACTGAGGAACCACTGTATCTTTATTTCTACAAGTACATGTACAAGGTATACAGACCATAGCTGACATCAATGACATACTACTATATAGAAAGCCGCTTGTTATGCAGAGCATTTCAGGCAAATTAGGTCAGTTTTGTCCCAGGATACGACCCACACCAGTCCACTAACACCCAGGTACCCATTTTACTGATGGGTGAACATAGACAACCGGTGTAAGGAAACAAGTCCAATGTTTCCACCCCTTCGCCAGGAATCGAACCCGGACCCTCAGCGTGCGAAGCGAGAGCTTTTGCCACCAGGCCACAGGGCAGAATTAGAAGTAGTGATGCATAAGAGCAAAATGGTTCAGTTATAGCAAGTTATTTTTTTTACCTCAATGGCTGTCTCCTGCCAAGGCTTTCGACACAGTACCACACAAGAGACTGGTTGAAAAGCTAGAGGAGCAGGCAGGAATAGCAGGGAAAGTAATGCAATGGATAAGGGAATATCTGACAGGAAGGTAACATATGTTGGAATGAGATAAGGTATCAGAGTGGGTACACAAGGAAGGGTGACCCACAGAAGGTAACAGTCACCATCATACATTCAATCAAAGTCTTGCCAAAAGTGTTGGCATCATAATTCAGAATACTCTCCAACTACAACATTCCACTCTGGTACATTTCCCCTTTTCTGCCTCCCTAGATAAACTTCCTTCTTTCCACAGATGCCTCACCACACCATCTTTTTTCCCCTCATCTATGGTTCACTTTATCTTTCAAAGACCCATCTGCTGACATGTCCACTTCCAAATACGTATCTCATTACATCCACTTATTTCCTATCCTAGGTAAGTGTTGTACCTGATTTTTGTTTCTTTGGAGAGATGACCTGTTTTCAAAATTACTCTAAGCAGTTTCCCTGATTCCCTTCATAAATGTTACCTTGCTTACAAACAAATCCATTAAAAAGAGTTTGTCTCCATTCACTCATATCTAACATGCTCACACAAGTGAAGTGGATGTTAAAGTTCCTAAAACTCAAAACCTCCTTTACACCCTCCCTCCCTCCAACCATACAACCTCCACACACCCTCTTCCCCAGCACAAGCCACCTTAACAACCCTTGCTCAGCCTTCTGAATAATACCCTTGATGACCCCACATCATCTTATAATTTCTACATGCATGAATTCTCTGTTATGATATTCACACACACATCGTTTTCAATCATGACATCTCTACTGCCTCCAGCCTCCTCTTTGCTGCAGCATATTTGCAGATGACACTACATACGTTTTCTCTCACCCAAGCCCAGACATACTAGTCAACACTGTAAATGCTGAATTGCAAAAAATATCTACCTGGATGATGACTAACAAACTTACTCTCAATATTGATAAAACCTATTTCATTCAGTTTGGAAATAGAGCTACAAATGTACCACTTAACATAATGATAAACGGGTCCCCTATCACAAAACTCAGAGGGAAAATTTCAGACACATATTCAACAAATTTCCAAGAAAGTCTCCAAGACCGTGGGAATACTATCCAAGATAAGGTACTATGTTCCACAACCAGCTCTCCTTACCCTATATCACTCACTCATTTACCCCTACCTCACCTATGGAATCTGGCATGGGGCTCAACAACAATAACTCATCTCAGACCACTAATAACACAACAAAAGGCTGCAGTTAGAATGATAACAAATTCACACTCCAGACAACATACTCCACCAATATTCAAAAATCTAAAATTACTCACCATACAAGACATCCATAATTTTTACTGTGCCTATTACATACATAGAACACTAAACTCAAATATTAACCCACCACTCAAACTTCTCCTTACCACCCTTAACAGGACACATGACCATAACACAAGACACAGATCACTCCTCGATGTTCCCCGTGTCCATCTAACACTATGCAGAAACTCGATGCACATTAAAGGCCCGAAAATTTGGAATTCATTACCTGTGATTGTCAAAGAAACCCTGCCTGTACCTCAATTAAAAACGCTGCTAAAAAAGCACCTCCTCCCCCAAACCTAAATGCACAATATTTAACATTACCAACAAAGTTGATTAATCACTTAAATGTAAAAACCTGTTATAAATAATGCATACTTGATCTGATTTAATTAATTGCATTGCTGCAATAAATAAAATATTATGTTCAACTTATATTCAAATTTTACAACTTAAATACACAATTATACTTATTTTGTAAATTATCAACCATAATTTTTTACCATGTACAGTCTACTGTTAATTAATTTTAAGAATGCTCACAATGCTCAGCATGTTAGGGGCTTTTGGCATGTACACCTCATTTATACCTAGAACTATGTAGTACATATTTGTATCATGTCTGAATAAAATTATTATTATTATTATTATTATTATTAATGTATGAATTAATAAAATATGACAAACACACTGGTATAATCACTGTCCTAACAGGTGATTTATGTTTAGCTCAAAAATAATCTCAGTACATAATGACAAGAGAAAAGCCAAGTTTTCAAGGGTTCATACTGTATACCTAAGCTACTGTTTTTACACCCTGACAAAATTTACCCAACATACAGTGGTACCTAGAGTTACGATGGTCCCCAAAATCGCCCTTTTATGTAAGTTTATTTTTTTAAATGCTTTTGTAAGTATATTTTTGGGGGTGTAAAAGGACTAGTCTATTTTACATTATTCCTTATGGGGATAAATTCGTTTGGTAATGGCACTTGAACAGCATTCTCAAACGAAAAAATATCGTAACTCGAGGTACCACTGTACAGTGGTACCTCGACTTACGATATTTTTTCATTCCAGAATGCTGTTCAAGTGCCATTACCAAACGAATTTATCTCCTTAAGAAATAATGTAAAATAGACTAGTCTGTTTAGACCCCTAAAAGTACACTTACAAAAGCATTTAAAAAAATAAACTTACATAAAAGGGTGTGTTTGGGGACCATCGTAAGTCGAGGTACCACTGTACTTATAAATTTACTGTAAGAAAAATCATTGAGTGTTTAGAAAGGCTAAGTTTAAGAAGCAAAAAGTGAAACACATGAAAGTTTAATACCAATAATAAAAGTCGGGTCGCCTCATGCACAAGACCCGGGCCAGGACTATACTGGTGAATTACATACAGTGGACCCTCGGTTAACCAACACCCCGGAAATCGTGCAAGTATGTAAGTATAATATTGTAAGTGCTTGTGGAAGTGTATTTTTGGGGGTCTGAAATAGACTAACCTACATGACATTATTTCTTAAGGACGTAAATTCGTTCGGTAATGGCACTTGAGCAGGCTTCTGCAATGAATTTTTTTCGTTAACCGAGGGTCCACTGTACTTCACAATAATTGAAATTCTGAACTTCAAAATTTAGACTATTTGTACATAACTGGTCAGTATCATATAAGGCATATGTAATTTTTTAATAAATGACAGAATGACTGGCCCAGTGCTTTATGCACTGGCCTCAAGTTTTACCACTCACTTGACATGGGTTCAAACCCCCACCCCTCGTTCCCTAGTTTGTTTGAAATTGTGTTATTACAATTTTATGAGTCTTAATTTTTAATATCTTGCTTACTGGTATATATACATACATACTGTATGTATATATACATACATATTGTATGTATATATTTTTAAACACGTTTGCTATCTCCCACCAAGACAGGATGACCCAAAAACAGCAAATATCCCAAACCTCTCCATTTAGAATGCAGGCACTATACTTCCTTCCTCCAGGACTCAAGTTCAGCTAACCAGACTTGCATACATTTTATTTAGTGACATCTAAACTGTTGTATCTGATCGCCTCTGCAAAGACAGTGATATGTGTGAATGATGGTGAAAGTGTTGAATGACGGTGAAAGTGTGTCTTTCTTTTTTGGGTCACGCTGCCTCGGTGGGAGATGGTCGACGTGTTAAAAAAAAAGATAACTTACTTGTCTCTTCTTTCAACCTTGGCTCCTGCGTCAAGAAGCATGGTAATAGCCACTGCTTGGTTAAGATCGGCAGCTCGATGTAACGGAGTTTGTTGGTTACAATCAATACTGTCCAGTCGTGCACCTCTCTGTTAATATAATAATACTACAATTATTTAACACTCGGTAAATAACACACAGTTTCATTTTTTTTAACACCCTGGCTGTCTCCCACCAAGGCAGCGTGACCCAAAAACAAAACGCTTTCACCATCATTCACATTATCACACATCTTTCTTCTTCTTTCAACACATCGGCCGTTTCCCACCGAAGCGGAGTGGCCCAAAAGGAAAAACGAAAGTTTCTCCTTTTACATTTAGTAATGTATACAGGAGAAGGGGTTACTAGCCCCTTGCTCCCGGCATTTTAGTCACCTCTTACGACACTCATGGCTTACGGAGGAAGAATTCTGTTCCTCTTCCCCATGGAGATAAGAGGAAATAAGAACAAGAACTAGTAAGAAAATACGTAGAAGAAAACCCAAAGGGGTGTGTAGTATATATATGCTTGTACATGAATGTGTAGTGTGACCTAAGTGTAAGTAGAAGTAGCAAGATGTACCTCAAATCTTGCATGTTTATGAGACAGAAAAAAGACACCAGCAATCATATCATCATGTAAAACAATTACAGGCTTTCGTTTTACACTCACTTGGCAGGACGGTAGTACCTCCCTGGGTGGTTGCTGTCTACCAACCTACTACCTACTATTATCACACATATTTTATTAAAATTAAATTATGGGAATAGGTTAAGACTATCTTCTTAAAGCATTTATTGCACTACTGTCCCTATTCGCTTGGTGTGGGTGGTGTGGTTAAGTATTAGGTTAAGTCTGCCTGAAATGCCTCGGCATGATAATGGCTTTCTGTGTACCAATCAAATTATAATATGTAAACACACATTGTAACCTTAGCAAAGAAATAAAATTTTATTTTATTTTTATTTTAAGTTGCAGGAAATGCTCTACATAACCAGGGACTTTCTATATGGTATGTCACTGCTGTCAGATGTGGTCAGTATAAGTTGTATCATGTACTTGTGGAAATAAAGATTATTATATTACAGTGGACCCTCAGTTTTCGTACAGCTCCCAACTCGGACAATTATGTAAGTGTATTTTTGCAAGTGCTTTTGTAAGTGTATTTTTGGTATTTTTGGGGGTCTGAAATGACTAATCTAATTTACATTCGTCCTTATGGGAACAAATTCGTTCAGTAACGGCACTCGAACAGCATTCTGGAAAGAATTATCAACGAAAATCAAGGGTCCACTGTATTATAATATGCAGTGCATTAAATGTTTTAAGAGGATATGGTATTTCTTACACCCTGTGAAGTATACTTCTATGCAATATATCCTACTGCACAAGCTATAAATAAAATATTTATATAAGACACCAGAACAAATATTCTCACTTCACATCTCTGTCCACTTCCTATCCTCATTCTTATGAACATTCTCCAGCATTCTTGTTATTAATTCATACAGTATTACTACTGACACACCAAACATTCCTCAATTATAAGACACCCTTTTGCACTCAACATATTCTATAATACATTCCTTTGTGACAACAGTCAAATAAATTCTTAATGTAGCCACCAAGGGCAATGTATCATCCAAAAGTAAGAGGGCATAAGGTAAGATTTTGTCTGGATTTTTAACCCCAGAGGGTTAGCCACCCAGGATACCCTAAGGAAGTCAGTGCATCATTAAAGACTGTCTTATTTCCAATGTGGTTCTTCAATCTTGTTCCCCAGGATGCAACCCACACCAGTCCACTAACACCCAGGTACAGTGGTACCTCGACTTACGTTTTTAATCCGTCAGAGAGGGCATTTCTTAAGACGAAACAAACGTAACACGAATCAATTTTCCCCATAAGAAATAATGGAAATAAATTTAATCCGTCCAAGACTTCCAAAAGTAGTTAAATAAAATATTTTTTAGAACTTTTGGACATTAAATAATAAATAATTGAATAAAGAATACATAAATACACATGCAAATATTGTACAATAACATGTCACTTACATTTATTGAAGAGTTGTTGATGTGTGGAGGACGGGAGGAGGGGAGAAGGTGGAGTAGTATGCTAGTGTTTGGAAGGGGAATCCCCTTCCATTAACACTGCAGGTGGTAAGTTCTTTTCTGGGGTTACTTCCCTTTTTCTTTGAATGGCATTTTCTTCCAGAACAGGCCTGTTTCATCACAATTAAACACTTGTTGGGGGAGGAATTGTTCAGCCTCTAGGTACTCCTGGAATTCAGGCACATATTTTTCAGCCGCACTTTTGTCACAACTGGCTCCCTCACCATGCCTCACAACACTATGTATGCCAGTACGCTTCTTAAATTTTTGAAACCAGCCTCTGCTGGCTTTAAATTCGCTCACTTCACTCGTTGCAGGCATTTTCTTAAGGAGATCATCATGCAACTGCCTTGCTTTTTCACATATTATTCCCTCCAAAACAGTATCTCCTGCTAACTGTTTCTCGTTGATCCACACCAACAACAACCTTTCCACATTTTCCAGCACTTGTGGTCTGTGTTTTGTGATCACAGATGCACCTTTTGCAACAACAGCTTCCTTGATTTTACTTAAATATTTCTTATCCACAATGGTAGAGATGGTAGAATAGGGTTTACCATACAGCCTGGCCAGCTCACTGATACGCACTCCACTTTCATATTTTTCTATTATCTCCTTCTTCATTTCTATCGTACATATATTTCTGTTCCTCTTTGCCACAGGCTTAGCACTAGGATCTTTCCTTGGACCCATGGTAGCTTATTTAGCAGTTGCAAGCACTAAAAACAGTGGAATAATGACAATATACTGGTATGAATGCGTGGGTGTGGGTGGGTGGTCGCTCTCGCTTGTAAACAATAGCACACTGACGCTCCCTGGAGTGCGCGCTCAGCTGGGCTCCAAGCGGACAGGTCCGGTACGAAAGGCGTAAGACGAATCAATCAACGGATGTCGCATTCAAATTTCTTACATTATAAGTAACGGATATCGAATATAACGTAAGGTGATAACAACGTAAGTCGAGGTACCACTGTACCTACTTATTGCTAGGTGAACAGGGACAGCAGGTGTAAGATGACTTAACATTCAGGTACCTACTTACTGCTAGGTGAACAGGGACAGCAGGTGTAAGATTCAAATTCAAAATATTTATTTCATTGCAAGTTTACATAGGTTTTGTAATTACAATTATGTATAAACTGAAGTGCAAGGAGAGCAACTGACATGCCATGGCATTAAGGGCAGCTTAATCTAATGGTGAGGAGAATTTTGAGCGGAGGGTTTATATTAGAGTGTAGAGTTCTATGTATGTAGCAGGCACAAGAATAAGTGTGAATGTTCTTTATGGTGAGTACAGTGGACCCCCAGTGTTCGTCCATTTTTCATAACAGAAGACTGTTCAAGTGCCATTACCAACTGAATTTATTCCCTTAAGAAATAATGTAAAGTAGACTAGTCCTTTTAGACCCCCAAAACTACACTTATAAAAGCATTTAAAAAAAATAAACTTACATAAAAGGGTGTGTTTTGAGCAGGACGAACACCGGGGGTCCACTGTAGTTTTAGGCTTCTGAATATTGGTGAGGTATGCTGTCTAGAGTGGGAATTTGTTATCATTCTGACTGCAGCCTTTTGCTGGGTTATGAGTGGTCTAAGGTGATTTAATGTTGTTGATCCCCATGCACAGATTCCATAGGTGAGATAAGGGTAGATGAGTGAGTGATATAGTGCAAGGAGAGCTGATTGAGGCACATAGTAGCGTATCTTTGATAATATGCCTACTGTCTTTGAGATTTTCTTGGAAATTTGTTGTATGTGTATTTGGAATTTAAGGCTACTGTCAATGTGGATTCCTAGGAATTTTCCCTCTGTGAGACTTGTGATGGGTGAACCATTGAGCGTTATGTTAAGTGGAATGTTTGTGGCTCTGTTTCCAAACTGTATGAAGTAGATCTTGTCAGTATTGAGAGTAAGCTTATTAGTCGTCATCCATGTTGATATTTTCTGTAATTCGGCATTAACAGTATTGGCAAGTATGACTGGATTTGGGTGAGAGAAGACATACCTGGAGTCTACCTGGAGAGAATTCCAGGGGTCAACGCCC
>WNWK01006188.1:55000-109183 GCA_009830355.1 Cherax destructor | reverse complement strand
CCCCAAATTGTTCCATATCCCTATTGTGTCATCTGTCTTAAATC
Organism: Cherax destructor; assembly: GCA_009830355.1. Lineage (NCBI taxonomy): Eukaryota > Metazoa > Arthropoda > Malacostraca > Decapoda > Parastacidae > Cherax > Cherax destructor. Next base: position 109,139 of record WNWK01006188.1, on the reverse strand, counting down.
AGACTCTCCCACACATGATCCAATACATAAAACAGACACTGAGAAATCACGAAACCGCTTGGAAGTTCACTATTTGTTCACAGTGGTTGCTTTGCATAATGTTGTATCATGTTTACTGTGATCTTATTGCATGATCTAATACAATAGATGCAGTGAGGTTGATTTAATTCCCCTGACACTTTCTTACCTCTCTGCTTAAAGAATTAAAAATCACAATGCCGTCCGTGGCCGGAACAATTCACCATAAACCAGCACTAAGGAGAGAAACCTTATGACGACGTTTCGGTCCGTCCTGGACTATTGTCAAGTCACAACTGAAGGAGAAAAAGACAGAGAAGGTCAGAAAAAAGATGAGGGAGGGAGAAGTAGTAGTAATTGTAGAGTTAGTAATAGCAGTAGTAGTAATAGTAAATGACAGTAAAAGTTTTAAATAATAGTAAATAGTAGTAGTACTAGTTGTAAATAATAGTAGAATAGTAAATAGTAGTAGTACTAGTTGTAAATAATAATAATAGCAGCAGAAGTACTACTACTACTGCTTGTACTAGTATTTACTACCAATACTAAAATTTCTACCTCCTCTCCTCCTTCATTTGTGACTTGACAATGATCCAGAACGGACCGACACATCCTCCTAAGGATCCTCTCCTAAATACATCGGTTTGTGCGTAAATTTATCGCTTTAAAAATGAAGCAGAAAATAATCGGCTTTGTAAGTTGCAGAACTGGAGGTTCTGACCATCTTCCTTTCATGTTTTATTTATGGTGATAATTTAAAACTCAGTGATTTTTTTTTTATATTGCAGCGTAACAAATTAGCGAAAGTGAATGATGCGTTTATATCCTAGGGACGTCATGCGTATCAGGATTGGTTTACATCCTAGGGACGTCATGCGTATCAGGATTGGTTTACATCCTAGGGACGTCATGCGTATCAGGATTGGTTTACATCCTAGGGACGTCATGCGTATCAGGATTGGTTTACATCCTAGGGACGTCATGCGTATCAGGATTGGTTTACATCCTAGACGTCATACGATGGATTGTTTACTAGGATGTCATACGTATCAGGATTGGTTTACATCCTAGGGACGTCATGCGTATCAGGATTGGTTTACATCCTAGGGACGTCATACGTATCAGGATTGGTTTACATCCTAGGGACGTCATGCGTATCAGGATTGGTTTACATCCTAGGGACGTCATACGTATCAGGATTGGTTTACATCCTAGGGACGTCATACGTATCAGGATTGGTTTACATCCTAAGGACGTCATGCGTATCAGGATTGGTTTATATCCTAGGGACGTCATACGTATCAGGATTGGTTTACATCCTAGGGACGTCATGCGTATCAGGATTGGTTTACATCCTAGGGACGTCATACATATGAGGAGGAATGTGATTATCATTATTTTCATGTTGAAGCACTAAACCCCAATGGGTCACACAACGTCGGGAAAATGAGAGGCAATGAGTTGCAGTTCCTTGAATCATGCACCTTCACAGTATCAGGGCACAGAGCTGAAGGGTAAGGGAAAGCGAGTCTCGTTCAGATAACGCACGCAAATATCTGAGCAAAATTGCTACCAAGGTAAAAATTGTGTTTTGGACTGATTCCATTATACTGATTTTGAATCTGTAATGAGAATGAACACAGTAAGTGGGGATTTTTTTTTTTTTTGCTATAGAGCAAAATAGAAAGTTTTTTTTTTTTTTGATCATCACTGATGTGCTGGTGACGACTGAACATTAAGAAAAGACATCAACTGCGAAATATATCTAATATTTCAATGAACAATTAGGTTAAGTTAGGTAAGATTCCTCAAGAAACGGTACAAATGTCTCCTGACGAGGGTGTTATGTGATGACCTATCACTGCAGGTGTCAGTCAAATGACCCGGCACTGCAGGTGTTAGTCAAATGACCCGGCACTTCCCCGGACTTACCTTTATTTTGTAAAGAAATAGAAGGGTAACATCATTTACTGGGAAAACAGACATAAATACAGTATATTGCGATCATTTATTGACTATGTAGTCAATAAAGGATCGCTTTATACTACATTTGTGTCTTTTTTTCCGTCGTGTCGGTATTTTACGCCAATTATCTCCGAAATCATTTAATGTTGGGAAATAATATATGCCTGAAAAAAATACACGCCACGTATTTTTTGAACATACTCAAAATACTCATGTATATTTATTTAGTATTGCTGGCGAGCTAGCGAGAATTGAACAACATGCACATGCGTCAACAGTGCAGTTGTGCAATGGGATTGATTTAAAAATAATGCTTGAAATTTAAATTTCTGTAATTAAAATTTAATTCTGTCTTCAGATTTGGAATCACTTAATAAAAGACGATTTTACCTTAGTAGCTAATGGTAATATTGCTTTTGTCCAGTTTAACTGATCTTTAGTGTACCTACTTCCTCCCCTTAGTGTACCTACAGTCTTCCCTTAGTGTACCTTCTTCCTTCCCTTAGTGTACCTACTTCATTTTCTTTGTGTACCTACTTCCTTCCCTTAATGTACCTACTTCCTCCCCTTAGTGTACCTACTTCCTCCCCTTAGTGTACCTACTTCCTCCCCTTAGTGTACCTACTTCCTCCCCTTAGTGTACCTACTTCCTCCCCTTAGTGTACCTACTTCCTCCCCTTAGTGTACCTACTTCCTCCCCTTAGTGTACCTACTTCCTCCCCTTAGTGTACCTACTTCCTCTCCTTAGTGTACCTACTCCCTTCCCTTAGTGTACATTCTCCCTTCCTTTTCCATCTTCCAGCTATGTGATTTACCTCCAAAACTTTACCCTGCTTCACTCTGTGTATCTATTTTCTGCTTGTGGCCAGGAAATTGCCCAACTCTCCAACTTCCTCTCTATTGCGTCCCTCAGATCCCAACCCTCTGTTCCTTCCCTTCTTCCCTCTCTCCTTGGCTCCCCTCCCTGTTTCCCTTTCCTGGCTCCTTCTCTGGCTCTTTTCCTGGCTCCCTCTCTGCCTCTTCTCAGTACTAAACTTCTTAAGTGATCCTCATTTCGTATTTCTAACGTGCCTTATGGTAAAAATTAATGAAGGGATTATCAACCTGGAGAGTGGGTAACCCTGGACTTATCCAGCCTGTGGATCTCCACCTCAGGTCGTTTCAAAACTCGATTTTAAGGGGCACGCCAGTTCCCTTGTCTTCTAATAATGTGCTATTTTTCCCCTATAATCTATATTGTCCATAATTACTGAGCAAAGCTCTGACCTCTGCAACACAAACTCAAAGATTTTATAAGTTATACCATGAATTAAGGAAGGATCATAGACTTCACCTTACGAAAGCAGACAAAGCAAATGCGATAGTAATTATGTACAAGGTAGATTATAAGGGAAAATAAACATGATATTAAGAGACATGGAAACTCACGCGCCTCTTAACGCCCCAGGATGACAACAATAAAAAGTCTTGCCAAGACACAGGTACCTTTGTACTGCTAGGTCAACAGGAACATTGCGCATAAGGAGACTTATGTCCAACTGTCTCATTCTTTAAAAGGAGACTTGCCCTCGCATCTCCACCCACTATAATTACCTGGAGGAGGTTTCATGTTCGGGACAGGTCCGTGACCAGGCCTGAACCGTTTGATTTTTATCATTTATATGGCCATTATCTCCATTCCGTTAGTATGTTTTCCACAGTTTTACCCAACGACATATAAAAGCTAAAACTGCAAATAATGTAAGCTATTTTTACATATATTATTATAGAAAATATAAAAACCATTACATCTACAGCTACTAAAATACCAACTACAGCCATTGTTCTAACTTGGATAATGTCAGAGTTTGTAAATACTGTTGAAAAGCTCTTCCCAGTATTAATATCTAATACAGAAGGATCAGTGATTAATTTGTTTTTTATATTCGAAAACGTGCTAAATCTGCATGTGTCATAGAGCTTTGTGACTAGGGGTGTGGAGTTTAGTGGAAGTGGGGTTAGCGAGGTGCAAAATTAAAGTCAAAGTTCATGGAAATGGTCAATTTCCAAAAAAAAAATCAAAGAGTGATTTTGTGTTAATTAATACTTCAGGGCATTGTAAATGTCAGAAGTGAATTCTGTGTTTTCTGATAGCTAGGACAATCTATTTATATTATAGTGAGCTAAAACTGCAACCTGGCAATCCTCTCATAGAGGTGCTGGGCGTTTCTCAATGAGGAATCTGTGTGTGAGTTTTCTGCGTCTGATTCGTAAACGTGAGAGTATCGTTTCCCATACCCTACAGCAGTGGAAAGATGGCCAGGAATATAAATGAGATTTGACAGATACCAATTTGTGTCTTAACTCTGATCAATGCTGTCGCTAGCAGTTTCGAAGTTGAGAGAGTACAGAAAAGTAGTCACCGCCGGGAACATCCCTGCAGGAGACTGCGTCTTCGTGAATAGATGATCAAACTGCTGAGTCTGCCTCCTCAGTGCCGTTTAAAAGAAACTTGTTTATGCTTACGAGACATGCAACATAACCACTATTAATATTGGTAGAATTACCGACAATATGTTAAGTAAAAGGACACAAATGCAACTAATGTGACATTTTATTGTGGCAACGTTTCGCTCTCCAGGAGCTTTGTCAAGCCGTTACAAACAATACATGGACACAGAAGGTATATATAGGCTCAGAGTGAGGTGGTAGAAGAAGTAGTGATATAAATTGTCACATTAGTTGCATTTGTGTCCTTTTACTTAACATAACCACTGTTGGATATGAGGGACACTGGGTCATTAGGTCGAATTTCTGGATAGCTTGTAACGCACTTTGGGAGTTGGAAACAACGAGTGACGAGGTGGACAGTTGTAATGTGTATGATAGCGATGTATGTTGCCAATAACTCTGTGAAAATGCTGACTGAATCTGGTAAATAGCTTATTTTATCTGGAACAACAGCTGTATACTCTACTATGGAAGCATTATTGTACAAGGCGGTAGCAAAAAAAATGTGAGTGAAAGTATTCAAGAGAAAGCGAGCACAAGTGCGTAGTAGTCATGCGAACTTTCGGGCATGGAAGCGTAAAGGAGCAAACCTGAATCGTCAGAAACACTCAAGGGAAAAGGGGAAAAATATGAAAATGTAAAGGGGAGTAAATTAGATATTATAAAGTAGGCATATGGAAAATAAAAGGGGCATAATAAATGGGGGCGATGATTCAATGAATATTACCAACTTCTGTACTTGTTCTGTACGTGAAGGGATCGTGAAAGTCGTGGAAGCAGAGAAAATAACGGAAACAATGGGTATTGTTACGATCCTGCAAATGGACGTTTGCCTCTATTTACAGACTCTCGCCTGGGGGGTGACTGAAAGCCCCTCCAAGACTCAAATGTAAACCTTGAAGATGAATGGGATCGAATTTAAAAAGAGTAGGTGGGGAATCGGAGAAATATAGTTGGTCTCCGTAGTCCAGCTTATATAAGACTGAATGTAGGTGAAGAAAGGATTTGTTTATCAGCTTCCCAAGAAAAATGGACTAAAGTTTTAAGATGATTCAGCTGACTATTGTAGGCAGCTTTTAGGAAGGCTATGCGAGGCTTCCCTGACATTCAACAATCAAAAGAAAAGGCAGAGGTAATTGCCCGTATCTCATTCAGGAGCACGAGAATCATATAGATATAAAATGGGATGAGGGATAATAGGGATTTAGGCGAAAGTTCCAGTTAGTTTTAGCAATAGAAAACTTTAAACCACGAGGGGGTGACCTGGTTGGAGGAGCGATCAATAGTGTATTGGGGAGAGGTAGCTAGTAGGTGACAGTCACTGCCTGCACAAAGAACAGCAATATTGTCTACATGTAAGAATCACCAGATATCTGAGGGAGGAACAGAGGCGAGTTCGTCTATGGCGAACTAGAATAAGGTAGTGATGAGAGCACAACTTTGTGGTACATCCTTAACATGCATAAGAACATAAGAACATAAGAAAGGAGGAACACTGCAACAGGCCTACTGGCCCATACGTGGCAGGTCCATATCAAAACCAACACACCAACACAAATATTTGTTGTTAAATTAGACACATATGCAACACTTGGGTATCTTTATTGTGGAAACGTTTCGCCACACAGTGGCTTCATCAGTCCAATACAAAGTAGAAAGGTATAAGGAGAGGAGGGGTTTGAGGTTATCAGTCCCTCGGCCTGGAGTCGATGTGTTCAGTCCATCAATCTTGTTGGAAGTGTAGCAAACGGCCGTAGAGATGGCTTATATGCTGTAATCAGGTGAGATGCAGCAGTAGGAGGCAGGTCATAGTGGTATCAACCACTAGTCGAAGTAAGTCCTTGTCCAAAGGTTTGGACAAATGTTGAAAGAATCCCTTTGTATCAAGAACCCAAGAAGTTGCTGTGTCAGACAGGATGTAGATAAATGGTTCAGAGAACCGACAAGTTGTTAAATTAGACACATATGCAACACTTGGGTATCTTTATTGTGAAACGTTTCGCCACACAGTGGCTTCATCAGTCAATACAAAGTAGAAAGGTATAAGGAGAGGAGAAGTTTGAGGTTATCAGTCCCTCGGCCTGGAGTCGATGTGTTCAGTCCATCAATCTTGTTGGAAGTGTGCAAACGGCCGTAGAGATGGCTTATATGCTGTAATCAGGTGAGATGCAGCAGTAGGAGGCAGGTCATAGTGGTATCAACCACTAGTCGAGTAAGTCCTTGTCCAAAGGTTTGGACAAATGTTGAAGAATCCCTTGTATCAAGAACCCAAGTTGCTGTGTCAGACAGGATGTAGATAAATGGTTCAGAGAACCTGACAAGTTGTTAAATTAGACACATATGCAACACTTGGGTATCTTTATTGTGGAAACGTTTCGCCACACAGTGGCTTCATCAGTCAATACAAAGTAGAAAGGTATAAGAGAGGAGGAGTTTGAGGTTATCAGTCCCTCGGCCTGGAGTCGATGTGTTCAGTCCATCAATCTTGTTGGAAGTGTAGCAAACGGCCGTAGAGATGGCTTATATGCTGTAATCAGGTGAGATGCAGCAGTAGGAGGCAGTCATAGTGGTATCAACCACTAGTCGAAGTAAGTCCTTGTCCAAAGGTTTGGACAAATGTTGAAGAATCCCTTTGTTACAGCATATAAGCCATCTCTACGGCCGTTTGCTAGCACTTCCAACAAGATTGATGGACTGAACACATCGACTCCAGGCCGAGGGACTGATAACCTCAAACTCCTCCTCTCCTATACCTTCTACTTTTATTAACTGATGAAACCGTGTGGCAAACTGTTTCCACAATAAAATACCCAGTGTTGCATATGTCAAAAACCTGTGGTCTCTGAACCATTCTTTACACCCCTGTCTGACAGCACTTTTCTTGATACAAGGGATTCTTCAACATTTGTCAAACCTTGGACAAGGACTCTCGACTAGGGGTTTGTGCCACTATGACCTGCCTCTGCTCCCGTCTCCGACCCGGCATAAGCCTCTCGACCTTTTGCACTCCCAACAAGATTGAGGGAACTAAACCGACTCCAGGCCGGGAGCTGACAAACTCTCTCTCCTTATACCTCCTGTAACTTTTCCACAAAAAGCCCCGTGTTGCATTGTCAAAACTTTTCCTTTTTGACCATTTTTCCATCCTGGCCCAAACTTTTGGGGTTCTTGTCAAAAATTCTTCCAGCCCCTTGGGAAAAACCCATTTTTCCCCTGACCGCCTCTGCCATCCCCCGCAGCATATAACCATCTCCGCCGTTCCCCAACAGGATTGATGGACTAAACCCCCCCGCCTGCCGTTGGACTGATACCCTTTTCCCTCTCCTTATCCCTTTTACTTTGTTTGACTGATGAAGCCACTGTGTGGGACATTTCCTGTCCCAAGTGTTTGCATAGTGACTCTACACAGCTTGTCGATTCTCTGGACCATTTATCACATCTGTCTGACACAGCAACTTCTTCTTCTTGATCAAAGGATTCTTTCAACATGAAACCTTGGACAGGACTACTTCGACTAGTGGTTGACCACTATGACCGCCTCCTCTGCTGCATCTCACCTTTAGCATTAGCCATCTCACGGCGTCCACTCAACAAGATTGATGACTGACCGACTCCGAGGGCTACTCCTCCTCTCATACCTTTCTGCTTGTGGCTGATGGCCACTGTGTGGCTGCTTCCACAAAAGATACCCAAGTGTTGCATATGTGTCTAATTTAACAACTTGTCAGTTTCTCTGAACCATTTATCTACAAATATTTGTGCAACCCATCCCTATCGCCATCCAAGCAAGAAGCCCCTACAACACCCCTCCCCCCAAAAAAACTGTGCAAGTCCCGTTCAGCACCAACCCCTCTCACTCACAACCCCTCTCACTCACAAGAACACAGAAATAAGGAACACTGCATCAAGCCAACTGATCCACACTAGGCAAAACCCAAAACCAATCCCACAAACAAAAACTCCTACCCAACCCACCTACTCCATCCATGGAATATGCTTTGATAATCAGGGCACTATAAAATAGGGTACTGAAGGAGCTGAAGCACCTGGTCCATCACCAGGGCACTGAATATGCCGAAGCACATGATCTATCACCAGGGCGTTGAAGGAGCTGAAGCACCTGGTCCATCACCAGGGCACTGGTCTATCACCAGGGTACTGAGGGAGCCGAAGCACCTGGTCCATCACTAGGGTGCTGAGGGAGCCGAAGCACCTGGTCCATCACCAGGGTACTGAAGGAGCCGAAGCACCTGGTCCATCACCAGGGTACTGAAGGAGCCGAAGCACCTGTTATTTACTGTTATTTACTGGAACAAAAGTGCCGTGAGAAGCTTAAGATATGCTCTTGGTACAAGTTGCTATATTATTATAATCAAATATAGCGCTAAACCGACAAGGGTCATGCAGGGTACAAGTTGTTGTAATGGCAGGTAAAGCTGTAAGTATTTCCTAGATCGAAAATGACTGAGAATTGACTCATCTTCGACATCTGGATAGAATAAAGAACCGAGCAAGACGACTCATCTCTCGCCTAGACACAGCTTGGATAGATCTGTTATATAACCAGAGCCTTCAAGACCGGAGGAATGTGGGTGGCCTTACTGTTATGTACAAGACCAATATTGGCTCCACTCCGAGGACAGCGAGAAGAGTGCTTCATCACAACAAGACAGGTAGTAAACAGCAACCACACTCTGACTGTATCCTTCTCAAGATCACTTCATCTGAGATCATTTATTCCTTAGAAGACTCGAAGTCTGGAACATGTTCGTACAATGACATCAACGAAATAAGGTCAACTGACCAAATCGCTGGCTCACAGATGGCTCCAACTTAATCCCGTTCCCTATTTGTATGTCTCATAAAAATAAAAAGGTTTCCAAACGAGCTATTGTAGATAACAGCTCTTACCTTGTATATAAAGGCAGGAATATTTAACTTAACCTTGTAAAATCATTGTGAAAAAAAAAACGTACGCGCGTGTGTGTGTGTTTGTTAGTTACCATTTTGTCCTAGGCACATGTCGATTAGACACTAGGCCTGTTGTATGTATGTGTGTGTGTAACGAAACACTTCGAAATGTTTCGGCCCCGCCGGGAATTGAACCCGGGCTCTCCGTGCGTGAAGCAAGAGCGCTAGCCACCATGCCATCGGGTGTGTGTGTGTGTGTGTGTGTTTGTTTCAGGTTTCGAAGTACCACACTAGTCGTCTGTTAACCAAGTATTCCAGTAACTTACAAATAACGCTGGTAAAAGTGATGAGTTCATAATGAGAAACGTTCCAAGGTTCCTGTTCCTGTCTTTTAACAGACAGAACTACAGTAGCTTTCACCCAGAAGGTATAACCCCTTCCGACCAAATACAATTAAAAAAAAGATGTAGGAGGAGGACTAGTAGCGTAAGGTGTAAGAGTTGAAAGATATGAACACTGAAGTCATCGGGTCCACCTGCTTACTCATGGACAGCATCAGTGTAACCTCGCCAGGTGTGAAATGAACGTTGCAAGGCTGCACTATGTAAGAAACTAGTGGGGCCAACTCCCACTCGAGTGTGAACTGAGGTAAGGGGTGAATTATATGTAGGCCTTGAGAAACACAAAAGAGATGTGATGCAAATGGTTCAAAAAACCTCAATAAAGATTCCCAAATGTTTCACAAGTCTCATTCTTTAACAAACGAGGTGATACGCAATTGGTTTGGCAACTTTGACAGAGTCTGCCACATTTTTGCCAGCAACTGTAAGAATGAAGACAGGGTCTAGAGAACACTTTTTGAGTAAATGATTTAGAAAACCGACTAGTTAAATGAGACCCAGCGAGTGGCTTCTTCAGTGTTGAAGGACTGAACACATCGATTACAGGTTGAGGGACTGATTTCCTCAAACTTCTTATCGTCAACCTTTCCCTGCATTGGACTGAAGAAGCCACTGGCTGGCTAAACGTTTCCATAAAACTATCCAAATGTTGCACAAGTGTCTTATGTAGAGAACACTGGTCTCCAAATTTTCGTATTTTTTTTTAAAACCGCGCACATAGAAATAGTGGCAGTTACATTGGACACGAAAACTCGAGAGTAAGTTTATCTGTCTATATAAGACGAGTGTGTGTGTTTTCACTTTTTTGTAAGCTAAGAACTGGTTTCTAGTTTCGCTGTAATAGTAGCAGCTCCACACAGTGAGTTTCAAGCGAACTGCGAGAACACAGTCAGGAGGCCACTTGGGTACTCATTTTTTTGTATAATGTTTCCCGAGGTCTTGAGGATTAAGAATGTAGCTGCTGAGAGAACAGAGGTTGTATCGACTTTGTTTAAACTCATCGTCAGGAGGAACACCGGGAAAATAGGTACGGCGTGTTTAAAGTACCGAATCTGCGCGCTCAAGTCGGTACCGAGGTCGTCGAAGAGTCAGCTGTTAAGAGGCACGTAAGTTCCCTTGTCCATAATTACTGTCGCATTTGATTTGTCTGCTTCGTAAGGTGATATTCCTTAATTCATGGTATAACTTGACAAATCTTAGACTTCACCTTACGAAATAGACAAAGCAAATGCGATAGTAATTATGAACAAGTGGGAAAAATGAACATGTTATTAGAAGACGGGGGAACTTAGGTGCCTCGTAAGAATAGGAAGTAGTGAAAATAAGAGAAATAATTGGTATCAGGAAGACCAATAAAACCCGAACACTATGGAAGAGGAGCAGACATACAGGAGACTGTACAGGTCCGGGGATCCAGATGTTTAGGAAAACTGATGATGAAGACTTACAGAGGTACACAGGGAAAGAAAAAAAATTAATTGATATCTGAGAGTCATAGTGCGACCTTCCTTCGATCAAATGATGAGGGTTAAAACAAGCCAGGAAAATGAATGTTGTAGGCAAAGTGAAATCAGACGTTGCATGTTGGGTAAAAACAAGGGGCGTGGAAAGATACAAAGAGAAGGTCGGGTATCACTTGTCTAAGATACGAACTGAAGTATAGTGAAGTTCAGTATGAACGGAAAATCGAGAACGAGCAATATCGGTGCGCACGAAAAGTGTTCTTCCACTGTGTCTTGGGGAAAGGGGTAGGGGGGAGTGATTATAAGAGTAGAAAGTCCCAGATATTCCATGGGGAAAGTGGAGAAGAATCGTTCCTCCGTAAGCCATGCGTGTCCTAAGAGGAGACTAAAATGCCGGGAACAAGGGGCTAGTAACATCCTTCTCCCGTTTAAACTACTAAATGTAAAAAAAGAAGAAAAGCTTTCGTTTCTTCTTTTTCGGGTCACCCTGACTCGGTGGGAGACCGTCCATGTGTTAAAAAAAATTGTCATAGAAATTCAGAATATGTAACGTAGTTTGGGTTCTTGTAAACAAGCACGTACAGGGAAAACTAGAAGGTCGCCATTTGGAGCTCACCCAAATTTCCTCCTGTATCTTCTAATATTCACTGTAATATCGCCATTATCATTTAGCAGTAACACAGCTAGATGTACTGGAGAGCAAATGGTGACTATGGATTAGGTGGCTGGGTAAGTCGATGTGTGAGCACTGCTAAATTATTGCTAAATTATCAAATAACGTTTTAGGATATTTTTCTATATATTTTTTTTAATATTTCACATACTTTTAGAGTACTTAATTTTTTAATAACCTATTTGTGTCTATAAGAGAAAGTGAGATAGGAAAGAGAGAGAGAGAGAGAGAGAAGAGAGAGAGAGAGAGAGAGAGGAGAGAGAGAGAGAGAGAGAGAGAGAGAGAGAGAGAGAGAGAGAGAGAGAGAGAGAGAGAGAGAGAGAGAGAGAGAGAGAGTACTCACACATTTGTGGTTTTAGGGGTCAATTCACAGCTTCTTTCAACGCCTCTTCGCCAGTCGCTATTAAGTTCACTCTTTGCTCCAAGAGCCTTATCGTACCTCAATTTGAAGCTATGTATGGATACTTCCTCTACTACTTCACTCTTCATAGTTATACTTCCACTGGAGGGGGGGAGGTAGTTGGGTTGTGGACGGTGGGAATTTGAAAGTAATGCATTTAGATTCGGAAGACAATCCTGTTGATGCTCCTCGTTTAAGCTGGGGGTTGTCGAGGCCAGTTTCGACCTTTATCTTAACGGTAAATGCGGATATGGTTTATCTTAACGGTAAATGCGGATATGGTTTATCTTAACGGTAAATGCGGATATGGTTTGCCTCAATCGTTTCTGTAGTCAGGGTAGTGGCAAGTGGTGGAAGTGGAAAATGGAGCATATAGGAAAAAGTCATTGGCAGCTGCCAAAACTGGAAGAGGTTGTGAGAGGTCTGTCGTCTCCTGGGGTATCGGGGCTCTTTGTGGGTAAAGATGAAGTTGCGGAAGTATTTGGTGGTAAAAATATTTCTGCAATTGTCACAGATGTTGCAAATAATGGTAGAGACCGTTAGATAAAATAAAAAGTATAAAGGAACATTGGGCTGTTAGGGGGTTTTGGGAGACGGATTTTGTTTTAAATCTTAGAGGTTGTGGTGAAAGTATTGACAGCACAACTGAAAAAGACTACGAGTTAAGTGGTAAGAAAGATGGCAGCTGGTGAAGTAGCAGCAACATCACAGGTGAGGGCTCAAGACTGAAGTGAATGTGTCAGAAGTTACAACAAAGTGCTGAAGTCGTTCGGAAGCGCTGGAGTAAGAACATCTGCTGTATTTTTCCTGAGGGAAGAAGGTGGCTTACTGCCATATAGCATAACAGACTCTTTTTTTCATTAAACAAGGCATTTCACTTTCTCGAAAGAAAGTGGAGCAGCAACGGGAATACGGAGGGGATGCGTCTCAGCAGTCAAGGCGGGTAGGAGGTTCATCACTGGAGGTATTATGTTGTGCTTCTCCACAGAACATAATACTCTGTGATCTGCATTTCCTCTGTGAGCTGCAATATTTTACCGGGTGACCAAAGCGCCAGCACTGTCGTCATCGTTGCAGTGTTGATTTGAGTTCCATTGTAAGGGAGCTTACAAATGCTCACTTGTAAGCAGTGCTTACAAAGTGCTTACAAGTGCTTACTTGTAAGCACTTTTTTATGATGTAGACCGATGATGGGAGGTCCCTGCCATTTAATGCTGGACGCACAGAAGTTGATATAGGTGATAGGGAGGTGATGAAACCCGAGTTGATCTGGATGTCAGGGGCCACATTGTATAAATTTTGTTATAATAGTGGAGGGATGATGACAGCTCCACAGCTGGAACTGAGGAAGAAATGTTTCTGCACTGTGACGAGGACGTTGCCGGTAGAGCGACATGTGACAGGTAAGTGACCTGATCTGCGTTATATACGATGACTAGCATTCCACTCCTTAGGGAATAAAAGAAAATGTTTTGACCAACTGATGTGTTGTGTAAAGTAATCTTGATTTGTTGGACTGAGGGAAAAATCTTGTCCACTTTTGTTTTCTAAATACTTCTTGTAGGGAAGAGGTTATTTAACTACTGTTTTTTTTTGGAATGTGAGAGAGAAGGTACGTGATTCTGACTCGCGAAATCGTAATTACATGAAAGCAAATGACAGAACGGATGCGTAACCTACAATATCAGGATCATCTATTACATGTAAAGGGTTTCTGGAAGATGGCATCGAGCTAATCTGTTCTTTGACTAGCGAACGATTCGAAAATCTTCCCTGCGTCGTGGGAGAAGCTGGGTCCATGGTCAAGGCAAAGAGATGGATCAGAGGGGCACTGGAGGGGGTAAGTAAAATGCCATTACAGGGTTCAGACAACAAGTAATTTTCAGAAGCAAGTGTCGGATTTTGGGGAGGGTACATTGCCATGCCAGGGTCGGTAAAGTATGTTGCAATAATCTAGGACCCAGGAGAATGAATCATTGTCACATTGATTATAATGTATCAAATAGAAGGAAGGAGAAGGGAAGGACTCGGCGCCGAAAATAAACGAAAAGAAACTGCGTACCCACCCTGAAACACAGTCATCTACGATGCGACAGGTAACGTTGTTACTGGTGCACACCTCCAGCACTGACTGAACTAGACTTAGCAAAATGATTTGATTAGACAACCGTGCAATCTTCTTTCAGCTAATAATAGCAATGGTAGAACCGGCATAAAAGTCAGGAATCATACTCCTTCAGTTGCCACTCCAGGATGTGCAGACAACCTCTTTTAGTACTTACTTTATCAGAGGTCCAGCCAGATGGCCACTCGATGTCTTTCTGGAATGACCAGACATTCCTTAAGATCCATAATTTCCACCTGGTGGAGTGACAACCACCGCAGTACTACCCAGGGAAGCAACGAAAAGGGCTGATGGTGCTTACTTTTCCCCTCTCTATCTAATGGGGTAATTAAGATTCAATCCTAGGACGGGGACAACAGGTCACAATTGCTAGATGTGTCAGATTGAAGTACAGTAAACCCGGAGGTTCTGACACTAGTGTTGAGCTCCTCTCTGAAAGAATCAGTTTGCTAGAAGCCGATGATCTGGCTCTATAAAATTCAATTAGCGAGATTAAAGCGAATGCCTGGGATAAACAATTAGATTCCAGAACACTGGAAAAATAGAGAACTGGATCAAAATGATGATGCAGTACTCCCCGACCAAGCAAGGGGAATTACTTCCTAAGCCCCAAAAATAAAAAAAAAGACATACACAGCAAATTGGAAATGGAAATTTCACTACATTTCGGTCGGTCCAGGATTGACCAATAAAGTCATTTAGCATCATTTTCAATTTATGGTATATTTATGAATTTTCATTTTCATACTAAAACTTTTTATTGCAATATAATAATATTCACTCTACTTAAAATACTCTTGCTCGTTTACACAAACACCTGTATTCCTACTAATCCATAAAATATCTGCATCTTACCATACACCGGGGATGTTGAACTGTAATTACGGTGGCCCATAGCTCGGTGGGCAGTGAACTCAGTTCACACACATCGAGGTCCCTTGTTCGATCTCCGGTGGAAACATTAAGGCGTATTTCTTTAAGACACCTGCTGTCCCTGTTCATCTAGCAGTAAGTAGGTGCCTGGTTGTTATTCGACTGGTTGGGTCGCATCCTGGAGACAAAATTAACCTAATTTTCCCGAAATGTTTAACATAACAAGAGGCTTTCTATATAGCATGTCACTGATGACATCTAAGTCTGTATATGTTGTACATGTACTTATAGAAATACATTTTATTATTTTTATAATTATAACTAGTTTCAAATGTTCACTTGGCTTACTAGACTATCATCTTTGTTCAAGTTTGTAGCATTACTTTTCTTGTTTTAATTCAGTTTTTTTCAGTAGACCAAGGCTTGTATTACATCCATGGTCTTGTGACAGTGTGTGCCAGACAAGTCACTAGACCACAGGTTCGAGCCTTTATCAATCTGTCTCTTAAATTTGTTTCTTAAATTTTGTTACGTTCACGATATTGTGAAATCATAATTTTCATTAACTCGAGAATTCAGGCTATTTAAGCTACGCTGCCCTGTGACCACTGAAGACGGGACGCAACGAGTATAGTTCTGCTCTTATGACTACATATATGTAATAACGAATAGGTAAAACACACGTCAGATGCATCGTAGAGTGCGCATCATCAACACAGAGCCCAAATTAATTACATATAAAAAATAAAATAAGTCCCGTGAAGAATAAAAAAGTCAAGATATGACTCAAGAATCGTCCTGGAGTTGAGTAATAAATAAACCACGAGGACTGAGGAGGAGCTAAGAGAACTGAACTTGGTTACCATGGTGAAGAGAACCGGGCGATACATGATCATGATATACAAGATATTCAGAGACATGAACAGTGTTGATGGGGACAGACTGAGTGGAATAAATACAACAGATGCATGCAAGGGAAAAGGGATGCTGGTTGAAAGGTAATAAATAGGAACAAGGGAAAATAGTTGGAAACTAAATAAGAGACTATGCCGGGAGGGAAATAAGGAAATATTTCTTTTGTACACAATTAACCCGCATATAGGAGAGAGGAGGTTACGACGACGTTTCGGAGTGATCCATTTTCTTAGTATTTGACTGACTCCACTACTATTACCTCTACCACTACCTCTCTTCCTCCTTTAATTCTACCTTCTTGTTCCCGTCAGTGTCTGCTGGCCCTCTCTCTCTCTCTCTCATATATATATATATATATATATACTAGGAATTCGCAAGAGCAGGCGAAATATTCACAAACACTGATCTCTGGCCGACGGAGACTCGAACCTAGGAACCTTATGACAAGGTACACAGTGCTTTGCCGACTGTACCACACTGGTCCAGAGATCAGTGTTTATATCTATATATATGTATATTATATACTCCCTCCTCTCCTTTTTGTTAGTGTGACTTTGTAAATGGTCCAAGTCGGACCGAAACGTCGTCGTAAGCTCCTCTCTCCTATGTGCGGGTTATTTGTGTATTGTTCCAGTCACGGCATTGTGCCTTTTTTTATTATTTCTTTTGTCTTAGGATGGTGAAAAAGTTGAACAATCATGACGAGAAAGTAATGGTGGAGTCAGGAGCTATGATACAACTCCACTCAACCACATCTAGGCGAACAAAATTAGAAGAGTGTAACTGGGGGAATTCACACACACACACATATTATATAGTATAAATATATATATATATATATATATATATATATATATATATATATATATATATATATATATATATATATATATATGAAGCCTTTTATCCACTTCTCCGAGGCTATGGGACCCACAGTTTACACCAGAGGTGGACCCCATCCTATAATATATATATATATATATATATATATATATATATATATATATATATATATATATATATATATATATATATATATATATATATATATATATAGGGGTTGGTAGGAGAAGAAAATTTTCAAACAGCTTCTGGGAGAACCTTGAGTTTTCCCTGAAGCTCGTTTATTGTCTTCTCTGAATATGAGGGTCCCCAGTAAAGTTCTAGAGGTGGTACCTCCATATATACATAATATATATATGTATATATATATATATATATATATATATATATATATATATATATATATATATATATATATATATATATATATATATATATATATATATATATATATATATATATACATACAGTATTTACTCGTATACTGAACATTAACAACAATTACATATTTTCTGTCTAATATTACTGTCAAAAACATAACTTCTGAGCGACGTGGGAGAATTTCCAGCGAAATTATCATTTCCAAACACTATTTGATTTTCACGTTAAGGTCTCCCAATCACGCGTTCCACATTACTCATGCAAATTTGCCCTCATTAACTGTCTCTAGGTGTCTACGGGATTTTTATTATGAGTTTGAAATTACCAAATAGTGACTGAACTCTAAGATTCAATTATTAATATGCGTCTAGTCAAATGTTAATTATTGCGTATTATTTATTTGTACGTAAATGTTTTTTCGTCAGAGGATACATGGAGACTGGTGAGGAATATGGTGTGTGGGGTTCAGAACTAGAGACGTGGGAGGTGCCTGAGGTATTGATATTTTACATAGAGGTTTTCTCCTTTAAACTTTAATTTTGCAAAACGCTTGTCCGTCTTCACGAGTTCCTCTCTTTCTCACTTCCCAGTGTGACCCCAGACACCAAGTACCAAAGATCTTCATGTGGTTCTCTCCGCCTTGTGTGACCCCAGACAATAAGTACCTAGTTTAACAAAATTAGATACGTCGGCAGTGTGCTGCTACCCTATTCTCTATATTTACACAGTGGGAGAAAAGTCTAGCTATGTGTCCCTATCATATTCCATCACGCAGGATGGTGCTCATATAAGGTATTGAAATATTTCAGCCTGAGCTGGGAGACGTCAGTGGGGCAGAGAGGATATCATCAAGTATTTCAGCTACGGCAACTTCAAAGGTTTAATTCCAGCAGAGCTGGAGTTACTATCACCTGGGAGTTACCATCTCTCGGGACAGCCTATCCCATACTCAGGAGAAACGGAATTTTTATGAAAGATATTTTCATTATACCAGAACTGTGGCAAGAGGAAGGTGGATGTCGTAAGATATCCAACCAGTCACAATATATGGTGACATTATAGTTGTGTCCTAGACAATTGGGTCCCGGTCATTGGCGTCCCTGAACATTTGCGTCCTTTTTTTTTTTTTGCATCTCAGACATTTGTGTCCCAATATGTGTAAATTTCATATTAGATGTCATTTTTTATTTTTATATTTAGTGTCGTGAACATTTCAAAATACCAATATATGTATTTTTCATAAAAGATATAATTTTACATGTTCATGTAATTTTTTTTATAAAAAACATTTTTATTAATTAAAAAAGGGACTGTAGCATGCATTTTATTGATTTAAAAAATAGTTTATAAGTCCAAACTCAAAAAGTATGCAAGTTGTGGACAACCCCTTATAAGAAAATTAATATGACCTGAGAATTGTAGCATGTAATTAATGACTGAAGACGGAAATAAATGGTATAAAATACCGACACAATGGAAAAATAAACACATAAGCAGTATAATGTGATCCTTTATTGACAACGTTTCGCCCACGCAGTGGGCTTTATCGAGTCACAGACAGATCTGATCTGTGACTCGATAAAGCCCACTGCGTGGGCGAAACGTTGTCAATAAAGGATCACATTATACTGCTTATGTGTTTATTTTTCCAATGACTGAAGACGCTTATTGATATCCTTATTTCATGGTTGGACAGAAGTCCCGCATTAGCATATATAACTTGGGGTTTGTTACCCAGCAATAGTTACATAAATTATTAAGCAAAAAATCCGGACGCAAATAATAGTACTACAATAATATATATATATATATATATATATATATATATATATATATATAGCAATGAAACTACGAAACAAGTGGCGGTAGGCCAGGATTCGACCCCACGACACATTGTCCCGTCTCATGAGGCCACACAATGTACATGTCACCTTATCAACTGAGCCATCGATATTACAAAAAAACATGAGCCTAGCGAACTAGACTTGTTTCATGTTGCGAGAACACTCGTGGCAGTGGTATGCTCGAGGATTAATTTCAGCCTCCTCCTGTTTGAATACCCGCCTCCACAAACAGTCTATATAGCAATGAAACCACGAAACAAGTGGTTTTGAATCATTTACCAAACTGCGGCAGGCCAGGATTCAATACCACTTGTTTCGTGGTTTCATTACTATATAGACTGCTTGTGGAGGCGGGTATTCAAATAGGAGAAGGCTGAAATTAATCCTTGAGCATACCACTGCCACGAGTGTCCTCGCAACATGAAACAAGCCTAGTTCGCTAAGCTCATGTTGTTTGTGGGATCGATGGCTTAAGCCGGTTGGAGACTTGGACCTGCCTCGCATGGGCCAGTAAGCCTGCTGCAGTGTTCCTTCTTTCTTATGTTCTTATGTGTGTGTGTGTGTTCCACAGGGAAGTGTGCTTGGGCCATTGTTATGGATTGTCTACTTCAATGACCTTCATCTCATCACAGAATCCCATGCATGTGCAGACAACTGTACTCTGACATATACTTATCCAAGAGGAACTGCCAGCTGTTCTAAGCTACATCAATCACCAGCTAAGAGCTATATCAGCCTGGGGAAACCGATGGCAGGTAACATTTGTTCCTGAGAAAACACAAATGATGATCATCTCTAGGCACCAGGATGGTAATGCCGGAGCAGTAGCAAGCATGACTGGGAGAGTGTTGGTTCCTGGGGGTGAAATTTGACTCCAAACTGAGTATGAAGAACCACATTGTAAATCTTGCAAACAAAGCAGCCAGGAAACTTACAGCACTTCGACGTATCTCGCATTGGTTGGACAGTAGAGGTTGCAAGATCCTGTACGAGGCACAAGTACGCTCACACCTTGAGTATGCTCCACTTTCTTGGATTGCCTGCCCCCCCCTTCATCTGCGACTCCCCAACTTCATCCAGTTCCCTACTTATATGTCTCATAACAATAAAAAGGCTTTTAAATGAGCTGATGTAGGTAACAACTCTTAGCTTGTAAATAAAGTTATGAATCCTTGCCCTAACCTTGTTAAACTCTGTGTTAGAGAGAGAAAGCAAGAGAAAAAGCAAGAGAGAGAGAGAGAGAGCTGACATATACTTATCCAAGAGGAACTGCCAGCTGTTCTAAGCTACATCAATCACCAGCTAAGAGCTATATCAGCCTGGGGAAACCGATGGCAGGTAACATTTGTTCCTGAGAAAACACAAATGATGATCATCTCTAGGCACCAGGATGGTAATGCCGGAGCAGTAGCAAGCATGACTGGGAGAGTGTTGGTTCCTGGGGGTGAAATTTGACTCCAAACTGAGTATGAAGAACCACATTGTAAATCTTGCAAACAAAGCAGCCAGGAAACTTACAGCACTTCGACGTATCTCGCATTGGTTGGACAGTAGAGGTTGCAAGATCCTGTACGAGGCACAAGTACGCTCACACCTTGAGTATGCTCCACTTTCTTGGATTGCCTGCCCCCCCCCTTCATCTGCGACTCCCTGACAGAGTAGAGAACATAGCCTGGACCCAGCCTGGATAGATCTGTCATTTCAGCAGTCTTTTCAACATCGTAGGAATGTGGGTGGCCCTACTGTTATGTAAAAGGCCAATATTGTCAAAGTACCACACTTGGCTCCACTTCGAGGGCAGCGAGAAGTGAACTTCTACACAGCAAGACGGGCAGCAAGCAGCAACTTCACTCTGACTGTACCACTCTCCAGAACATCACTTCATCTGAGATCATTTATTCCTAGGACTCGTGTCTGGAACATGTTCGTACAACATAATGATATCAATGAAATAAAGTCAGTTGATCAAATGAAATTGCTGGCCCACAGATGGCCCCAACTTCATCCAGTTCCCTACTTATATGTCTCATAACAATAAAAAGGCTTTTAAATGAGCTGATGTAGGTAACAACTCTTAGCTTGTAAATAAAGTTATGAATCCTTGCCCTAACCTTGTTAAACTCTGTGTTAGAGAGAGAAAGCAAGAGAAAAAGCAAGAGAGAGAGAGAGAGAGCTGGGACCACGACTCGCTATCCCGTAGTGTCGTCAGTGTGGAAGTTATTAGGTCAATCAGGTTATAAAATGAATGTTTATGACATTGCGGACGTAAAATGGTGATTGAATTTAGTGCGTCGGTCAGATCACATCACTGAAAAATCATTACATTATAATTGCACTCATGAGGAGGATGGAGGTGGCGCAAAACCCGAAGGGAGTCAATTAGCGCCTGGGAGGCAATCAGGTATCATCTAAGAAGAGATCAGACCCAGTTCTTTGAATCAAAAGCCTCTCACTGGCACCAATGAACCTTTCTTAAAGAGACACTAAAAGACCAGTATTATCGTAAAAATTAATGTATTCAAGGGAAGGCGGTAAACTCGTAGGAGTCATAAAGTGCCCGGGAAAAAGAGGTAATCAGGTTCGACCCAAGAGGAGTGTAGCTTCAGTTCCTTGGGTCAAGAGCTCTTCACTAGCACACAGACACTTCTGTGCCCCTCCCCCCCCTTCTTTGAAGAGAGCTCACCATTCTCAGCTGCTCTCTGACATCTATATCAACATGCCAAGGCTGAGGACAATAGAAACCTTTTATGTTTTATCTGACATTAATTTTATGCAGTTAACTTATTTAGTTCTCTAAACAGCTTCATCAATTGCTAATTTAACATTTAGATGCTGCAGAGGTTATCTGCTTTAATCCACCTCTGAAGCTTATTCTTCGTCTCCGTGAATGAGCCCACACACAGCAACACTTGTCAACAATACCTGTACCGAATTTGCATCTTTCTTGTTAACTCTACTACCTGTGGGTCAACCATCCTTGATCCCACAAGCTTCTCTTGCAACATCTTGTGTTTAAACAAATGGTTCAGCTCAATCCAGAGATAGTTGTGGTTCATTTACCAACGTTAAAAACCACTGGATGAGAGATATTTCGTGTCTTTACGTCATTTCTTCAAACAGAGTTCTGCTTGTATATAAAATGTATCTATACGTAATATTACTTTCGGGTTCTCCTACCTATTAGTATTACTTCCATTTATGATAACGATCAAAATTCCCGGCTCAATCCTCAGTCTGTTTTTATGCTCGAGAATTGAGAGCATGAGAAAAATGTTTCATATGCACCTAGCTCTGGTGTAAACACTTAACTCTGGCACTCTGAGCAAGAGATCATAAATCAAAGTGCCACTTTAAGGGCCATAAGAGGAAGCATCTCGCTCCCCATTCTCTACCTTTAGGGAAAAGGCCGAACAATAACATTTTGAAAATAAAATATATTTATGAGAAAGCGCTAAACCCATAGGAATCATGTAAGGCCTGTGTTACAGGAGGTAATCAGGTATGATCCGAGGAAGGGGAGAGAGTAATTCGTATTCCTTGGCTCATGAGCCTTTCACTAGCACCGAGGGTAAGAAAATTGAAGGTAAAAAGAGTCTTCCAAACACACTCTTCTCGCACTCTTCCCTCACACACTCGTCCTTTACCTTCAACACACTTGCCTCTCACACTCGCTCCCAGATTGCCCATTCACTTTCCCATCTCCGAAAATCAAGTGGATCGTCCGGCAATCTCATATTAATTTTGTTATTCTCAATCTTGCTTGTGAGCTCTTAAGGTGTGAGAGGAGAGAAGATTGGTCAGTGATAGCTTCCAAGAGTGTCTAGTGAGAGGCATTTCAGCAGAGGCGGTAAATGAAGGAAGGATCCTGCATAATGGGCAGTAATGTAGGGGAAAGATGCGATAATCTGGGATAATTATCCAGGGTATAGAATAACTATATTAATACTAACATTATTCAAAATATTGATATCTCAAAGTTAGAAAAAATACAAATTTGTCTAAAAGATGCTACACTAGAAATTATACAAATTATACAATAACTACATTAATACTAACATTATTCCAAATATTCATGTCTCAAAGTCGGAAAAAATACAAATTTGTCTAAAAGATGCCACAGCATGACAAATACATTTTTAAATACATATGATCTGATTTAAAAAAAAAATTGTCCATTGATCTGCATTAGCAGCGAACATCATGATAGGCACGCTTGCTTAGATTATATGTTTCTCCATGGGGAAGTGGAACAGAACTCTTCCTCCGTAAGCCATGCGTGCCGTAAGAGGCTACTAAAATGCCGGGAGCAAGGGACTAGTAACTCCTTCTCCTATATAAAATACTAAATTTAAAAAGAGAAACTTTCGTTTTTCTTTTTTGGGTCACCCCGCCTCGGTGGAATACGGCCCGTTTGTTGAAAGAAGATTTTACATTTTTTAAAGTATTTGCCTGTTTGGAGGATGCAAGCGAAGGTAAGAGACTCTGCAGAGCCAAGCTATTAATGAAACAACGTTTCTAACTGTAACGATTTCCATCGAGTCATACCTATGACTTGTTAAAGATTCTAATAGATTGAAACGTTTTCCCAGTAAAGGCTTCTTCTGCCAAGTGTCTTTTAACTGAAGTAACCGCAGGCAGCACGGGGTAAAACGGAACATACAGGGAAAGAGGACTTTTATTAGTAAGTTGTTGCATCTACATGAAGCTTGATAAAGATTCAAATAGGTGAAACATAAAATCTTTTGTTGTATGTTTCTTCTTACCAAAGTCTTTCTCTTATTTCATTATTGTAAGTAGCATGTCATTTAGTTCCAGCCTGACTGGTGTAAACAACAAGAGACCATCTGTAGACATGACATTTCCAGGTATTGTGTAAATGTGTGTGTGTGTGTGTGTGTGTGTGTGTGTGTGTGTGTGAACTCACCTATTGTAGTTGCAGGGGTCGAGTCACAGCCCCTGGCCCCGCCTCTTCACTGGTCGCTACTAGGTCACTCTTCCTGCTCCATGAGATTTATCATGCCTCTTCTTAAAGCTGTGTATGGATCCTGCCTCCACTACATCACTTCCCAGACTATTCAACTTCCTGACAGCTGTGTGTGCGTGTGTGTGTAAATACCTTAATCTAATTAGGAGAACAACATCTAGAAAAAATACACAAATAACCCGCACATAGAAGAGAGGAGCTTACGACGACGTTTCGGTCCCACTTGGACAATATACAAAGAGATTTTGTAAAAGTTCCAGTATTGTTCCAGTCACGGTATTGTGCCTTTTTTGTTCTTCCTAGATAAAGAACTGTCATTCTCTTCATTCCACTGGCAAGAAGATACGGTGAATGCATAGTATTTTATTGAGCAGTTGCATATCAAAAACGTATAGAAAAAAATAGTATTCATTAATTATGGCTCACTTCTTGGGGTTAATCAGCTCTTTAGATTATAAAAAATCCTAATTAAGAAAGATCAATGAAAAATCAAGATATTCAGCTGTTAATTCACTTTCTGCGATATATAATAATGTATTTCTTAAATAGGAAAGGGAAGATGAAAGGGAATCTACGTTCTTTGAATGTAAATAAAAAAAAATCAAATTATTCTATAAAATTCATGCATATGTAAAAATATAAACTTACGATTCTGTTGGGGATCAAGTGTGTCCTATCAGCAACTACAAAAAAATGTTATTAAGATGACCTATTGTCATTTGTTAACAGAAATATCAGTGGCTATCAATACACAGGCTAAGCGACGTACATTGTTTACCTGCTTGGTCTCTAGTGGTCAGTTCCCAGTATATGAAGACACTTGGTGGAAAATAAAACTTTATTTTAGACATTTCTCTCTAGCTAGAGCGAGACGTCAGTAGAAACTGACTCACTGCAGAGCAGTGAGTCAGTTTCCAGTGCAAGTAACCAAGACCTCAGACAGAGTATAGGATAGGTGTCCAAAGACTGCAAACCTCACTCAAAGAAAAGGATCTTGGGGTGAGTATAATACCGAGCACATCTGAGGCACACATCAACCAGATAACTGCTGCAGCATGTGGGCGTCTGGCAAACCTAAGAATAGCGTTCCGACACCTCAGTAAAGAATCGTTCAAGACGCTGTACACCGTGTACGCAAGACTCATATTGGAGTATGCAGCACCAGTTTGGAACCTACGCCTGGTCAAGCACGTCGAGAAATTAGAGAAAGTGCAAGGTTTTGCAACAAGACCAGTTCCGGAGCTAAGCGAAATGTCCTGACGACGCTGGAGGACAGGATGGTTAGGGGAGACATGATAACAATATATAAAATACTGCGAGGAATTGATGAGGTGGACAGAGACAGGATGTTCCAGAGATGGGACACAGAAACAAGGGGTCACAATTCGAAGTTAAAACTCAATTGAGTCAAAGGGATGTTAGGAAGTATTTCTTCTGTCATAGAGTTGTCAGGAAGTAGTGAGGTAGCGGAGACATGAACCATACATAGTTTTAAGACGAGATATGATAAAACTCATGGAGCAGGAAGAGAGAGGACTTAGTAGCGACCAGTGAAGAGGAGGGGTCAGGAGCTACGAATCGACCCTTGCAACCACAAATACGTGAGTACACACACACGCACCCACGCACGCGCCCGCCCTCGGCTAATAGTATCCCTTCGGTGCCTTTTCGGAAATGCCCTTCCAAGTTGATGTCACCTTTGGCACGACTCACTGCACCAACATCAACAGCCAGAAGGAAGCCATGATTACCAAGACTTGGATGACTGACAACGGTTATAGAGCCATTAGCGTCATTGCTCAAAGTCAGCTTCAACACAAAGCAGAGGATACCCCCAATTAACACACCTGGTCTCTCATGACCTCTTTCCAGAAGGTTCAGAGGGTGAAGGGATCTTGGGACATCTGATTAACTGTTTACTTACTCCCCCTAGCAACTATTAGATATGACAGACGCAACATAGTACACACATATACGACGCAGTAATCGACATAAACGAAAACAGAACACTTCCCTAGCAGTTACAAGCACTCATCTCAACGAAGGCAATGGTTCATTCATTGCCTTAATCTTGACTACAATTCTTCACCAGCTGCATCGGCAGCTGGGACCTTACATCACTACATGACCTTGTCACCCTCGTGTCTGCAACCCTCGTGTCTGCACACTCCTGTCATTCGTCTCTTGAATTCCAACTCACGGCTTCACCATTTGCTGCCAAGTCGACTTTCGTTCCTGCCTTCCTCGCGACCCTCACCAACGCCGCATCAATAACCACAGCAGCTGGGAGAGACTCCTGCCTGCCTCATGATCCCCACAGCCGCATCATCTGCAGAGTGTCGTCTAGCAAGACTTTCTAGCCGACGACAACGTCTTCCTCCCTAGTACCTAGACTTCATTTTCTGATGCCAGGCTGCAGCAGATTGACACTATATTCCTCAACTGCATCTGTAATTAAAATCTCCAGATCACAAGTTACATTAAATATTTCAGGAAGATCGAGTGTCCTTGACGGTGATGGTGCCTCGTTTGGCTAAAAAAATGTCTGCTGACGCAGGTTCTTGATAGATTATGCTCCGCTCAGTGATTAAGTATCGTCTGCCGTACCGGGGCTAGGCTTTCCACTCTGGAGAAAAAATAAAAGTTAGAACATAAAGCTTAATTTTTGCCTACAATCTCACTTTAGTGTAGAAAAGTTTTTTTTTTATGTAACTTGAAATATTGAATTTTGTAGTGGGACCTTTTAACTATTTCCAGAGCTTTGTTTTATTTTCGTACTGCATCTTCAAGATCTTGAGTTTCCTTTAAGAGGCGCCTGAGTTTCCCTGTCTCCTAATATCAAGTTTATTTTCCCCTATAATCTACCTTGTCCATAATTACTATCGCATTTGCTTTGTCTGCTTTCGTAAGGTGAAGTCCAGGATCTTTCCTTAAATCAATTGTCCTCAAACATTTGTTAAGTTATACCATGAATTAAGCAAAGGTCTTGAACTTCAACTTACGAAAACAAAGCAAATGCGATAGTAATTAGGACAAGGTAGATTATAAGGAAAAAAAATAACATATTAGAAGACAAGGGTAACTGACGTGCCCCTTAATGACCTAAAATCAAGGGGGATCCGCCTGATGGGAGTTTCATGCGTGAAGAATTTACAACTGGCTCACAAACTGGAGAGAAAACTTCACACGGTATTTTAGTTTGTCCTGGACCATCAAGCAGAGAGTGAGAGAAAAAGAAAAGCAAGCAAAAATTTCAGGCATCTGTACAGCAAACTACATGTAATTCGGTGGCTGCGCGACCCGAGAAAGGTATCCCCGAGTTACATAACCCCAGCTCACTCTACCTCAACATAGGGAACAGCAATAGTGCAGAGCATGGCGTAAGTTTCCAATGCAGTTGCATATTAGCAATCAGTATTTGAAACGAATCAGAAGAGGCGTTCACAAGTTACCACAAGAAACAAATCCCCCAATTTCGTCAATAAAAATGACAAATTAGGACATAAAGCCCCAAATAAATTCAAACCACCCACTAAGAAACACGAACTTTGAAGACCAACTGAAGAGATAGTTTTATCTGAGAGAACAATATCCTAAACTACACCAGCACGTTAAGTTCGAAGCAGCTCACAAATTGCACTATCAAGTTATCAGCGCTCAAGTGTTAAATCTAATCGGATGAGTCACTCAGAAATTATTCCATGATAAATTATATTTTATTATTATTATTATTATTATTATTATTATTATTATTATTATTATTATTATTATTGTCAAGGGGGAGCGCTAAACCAGTGGGGATTATACAGTGCTTGTGGGGGGAGGGATGGAAGGCATTTAGGTTTACTTCGGGGAATTGGAGCACAGATCCAACTCCCTAGATCAAGAGCCCTTCACCAGCATCAAGGATCCTGCCTTGAGGGGCCAGTAAATGGTATTTCAATTTTCCCAATTTCTTCCATAAAAAAAATACACAGACCAAACTCAATGTAAACTGTTCTCTAAGATTGAACAGCATTTAAGGAAAGTAAATGACTGATATTAAGGATAACATTTATATTTTTTTGCGATGATCTTGAAGGAAGAAAATTACATTATATAGATTAAACCTAAGATAACTCAGTAAAATCACTGACTTATTTCTGATCAAGAGAGACATTCTCAGGTTATTTCACGGAAAAAAAATACTTCAAAGTTCATAACTAAAGAACGCTTTATCAGATGGGCCTTATAATTTCAACCCTGGTAAACTTCTAGTAAGTGAAGGTTCGTGGAACAGTTGCAGATGCAGTTGTCCCATTGCTTAATTTTATACAGACCAATCCTGAAACTGGTTGCAATGTGATAGACTTCAGAAAGCTGCTTTCTGATCGGTTGTAAAATGTCAGCACTCGTGTATCCAAGACGGAAGATGATAGGCATTGTTGAGGAATTATTATGGGGGAACGGTAAACCCCTTGAGATTAAACAGAGCCTATGGGGGGCAGGGGGAAAGGCATTCAGGCTTAATTCAGGAAACTGGACCACAAATCCAATTCCCGAGATCAAGAGCCCCTCACCAGCACCAAGGAACCTCATTTGAGGGGATTGTTAATGGAGCGTGTTGGCACTATTTTGCCGCTTCTAATCTCTAGATGGCTGAAAATTACTTGGCACTAAATTATTGGAATAAGCCTCCTTTAGGAGGGTGCCTTAAATGCTTCCTTAACCACATGGTTAGAGACGGTAAACATGGCAAGGTTTTATACCGACAACATTTCGCCCAGTGTTAGGATCCCTACCATAATTATTCATAATGTGATTAAGAGTGAGAGAAGCCTGTACAAAATGAAGGTAGGACAACAAGCCCCAGGAGAGAGCTTGTCGAAGTGAAAAAATGTGTTTATGGCTTCTCTTACTCCCGGTCTTTCATTAGCTAATGATGCAGCGATCCTGAGATGGTTTCATGATTGCTCTTTGTACCCATTAATTGTCAATTTACGCGAAGAGAAAAGCTATTAAATGAATCACACAGAGAGAGGACGAAAAATTGTCTAGTGCTGTCTCTGGTATATGTGTATGTTGTGCTTATGGTATACATGTGTATGTTGTGTACCTGCGCATGTTGTGCTTATAATATACATGTCTATGTTGTGTACCTGCGTATGTTGTCTTATGATATACATGTCTGTTGTGTACCTGTGTATGTTGTGTATGTTGTGCTTATGGTATACATGTCTATGTTGTGTACCTGCGTATGTAGGGCTTATGGTGTACAGGAGTATGTGTACAGTATGTAGTACTTATGATGTGCATGTGTATATTTTGCTTATGATGTATTTATGTATATTGTGCTCATGGAGTACATATGTATGCAGCGTTACATATATACATGCAAATGCGTGGCTAATACTGATGTAATGGACTAAGATGACCATAACATGATAGCTACAACCACAAAATAACCAAGATTAAGTGACCTATGGAAACCAGTGGGCATGTCTACTGTGACATGTCTACTGTGACATGCCTACTGTGACATGCCTACTGTGACATGCCCACTGTGACATGCCTACTGTGACATGTCTACTGACACATGTCTACTGTGTCATGTCTACTGTGACATGTCTACTTTAACATGTCTTCTGCTGAAAAATAAGACACTTGTGCAATATTTGGGAATCTTTACTGACTGATGATGAACTGAAAACATCGACTCAGGCTGAGGGATTGCTATCCTCAATCTCCTCTTCACCTTCCACAGTTCTTCTCTGTGTTGGACTGAAGAAGCCACTGTGTGGCGAAACGTTTCATCAATAAAGATTCCCAAATGTTGCATAAGTGTCATTCTTCAACTTGCTAGTTTTTGTAAACTATGACATGTCTACTGTGACATGTCTACTGTGACATGTCTACTGTGACATGCCTACTGTGACATGCCACGAGCAATGTCAGTGAAATATTTCCCTTATTTTTATACATAGTATAATATTCGTTGAGAAGCAGTTAATGATATCGTGCTGGGAAATAATGATCGGGTCGCCAGGTCTGATCTAGAAACGGAAGAGAACTAGACAGAAATAGAAAAGTCTGTAGATGTAATATCAAATGGATCCTGATTGGTTAAGGAATTAAACCGGGAGACAAGAGGATTTCAGCCTCCAGACGAATCACACCTCGAAAGATCTTACTCAATATTCCCCGGAAAAATGATCCAACATCTTTCTCGTTCGCTCTAATAAGACAGGAGTCTCGGCACGCATACCTTCATGTTAGACACCCTCACGTTCACCCTTCACGTTTATCCTATATCCATTCGTTGCATCACTGTAGTAACAGTAGACAGTAGACCGGCCGCGAACCAATCATGAGAACTGTATCTCCACCTTCATATCTTGTCGCTGGAGATTCATTGGGCCATTGATGGTTTACGTGGTATCGAGCCCCTCCGCCTTCAGATCTACGCCGACTCCTCCAGGAAACCACTGAACGGATCCACTAATGAGATCCGAGTCAGATAGTATTTTCTGTCAAAACAGAAAAAAGGCAAAAGGTGGTAAAGACGAGGAGGTGCACTGTAAGAAGACAGCCAGTCTAGTGTAAGCAGTCTAGACCATTTGAGTTCAAGTATAGGCAGTGTAGTGGAGGTCCAGGTCATCTACGAATAGGTACAGTTAGGTAATAGAGGAAAATACCGCCTGTCTACAGGTGCAGTCTTTGTAGTGGGGATACAGTTTACTTGTCTACAAGTACAGCCAGTGCAGCGGATACATAGACTATTCTACAGATACAGCCAGTGTAATGTAGATACAGGATACATGTCTACAGGTATATATCACCTGTCTACAGTTATAATAAGTATAGTAGAAGCCTTATCAACAAATGCATCCAATGTGTTGGAGGGACAGGCCACCTGTGTTCAGGCACACCCAGTGTCTTGGAGATAAAGAGAAGCCAGAGTAGTGCAGATACAGGATACCTGTATAGAGATACAGCCAATTTAGCACAGATATCAGCCACTTGTCTTCAGAAACATAAGTAAAATATATTTAAATAAATCTAATTGGCATCAAAAATAAAAGCGACTCGCAAAATATTTTTTGTTTTCAGGAATGGACAAGCCTTGAACTAGGAGGTCGCAAGGTACAGTGGTCTCTGGTGTAGAGATACGACGTCTCTGCCAGGAAAATGAAACTATTTTTCCTGAGGTGAGTCTCAGCCTATGATAACCCTTTGCACGATGCTCTGGATCATTTGATCGAGAATTACTTGCCTTGCCAGACCACCTCGAAAAAAAAAAATTCTATCGTAAGATGTAAGAGGTTTCCATTCTACTTGAAAAATGATAGCTCTCTAAGATCGTTACCAGAAAGAAAATATATATAAAATTATATACTTTTTATGAATTTATTCAGAGGAAATATATAAAGTAATATTTTCGCTTCTATCTCACACTCATCGTCTTTCTAATTCTAGAGTCACAAGATTAATGCAATATGAGAAGACTTGATAAGAAGGCCAATAGACTGAGGTAACGATGCGTAGTTACGACAATGCCTCGTCGGCTCCTGGTAATGACCGGCCCTTTTACGTGTCTGCTCTGCCGATTCTGGCAGCTCCTTGTGTCTGCTCTGCTGACTGACACAGCTCTCTATGTGTCTGCTCTGCTGACTGACACAGCTATGTGTCTGCTATGCTGACTGACACAGCTATGTGTCTGCTCTGCTGACTGACACAGCTCTCTATGTGTCTGCTCTGCTGACTGACACAGCTCTCTGTTTCTTCTCTCCTGACAGAAGCAGCTAATTGCTTGTCTGCTCTTCTGACTGACGCAGCTCTCTATGTGTCTTCATTACTGACAAGCAGTTAACTGCATGTCTGCTCTGCTGACTTGCTTGAAGGAAAAAGTATTTTGCTTTGTTGTACTGAAACCTTTTGTAAAAAATACTGACCACCTTGTTACGTGTTATGTAACAAGGTATAGATGTATAGAAACAAAGGGAAATAGGAGTGAAGAGGATATCATTGTTGTATTCATAAGGCTGTTTTAAACCCACAAGGGGCATAGAGCAGCAGGGCCATACGAAGTTTCACTTTTGATTCGAAGAGGGGGAAGGAAGCTTCTATTTCTTGGATCAAAAGTCTTTCACTAACTTCAAGGTATTCCCCTCTTGAAAGAAGTGTAGAGTACACATAAATATAAGACTAAACAGTCTATAAACAGAGCGGGGAAATATCTATACGAGACATAACCTGAAATAAAAGATGGGACAATTTAAATTTAGAAAGGATTTAGGGAAGCACATGCTTGGCAGTAGAGTCTTAGTTGAGTGGGGCAAATTGCTTTGCAGGGCCATTGACGCAAATACTGCAATTGGCTCTTAATATAATTTAGTGATACACGAATGGAAATGGTTGAATGTGAACAGAATCTGTGCAATATTTGCCAGTAGGCCTGTTGCAGGGCCCTCTGTTGTATAGGTTGCATGATTAGGACTAAATACTAGAAGAGATTGAAACGATTTCCTTACCTATTCTGATGACGTCAGAGCCGCCAGCTAGATGAATGAGTATTATCAGTAGCAGCAATCTGTACAGATGAGAAGAATGTGGGAGGCTGGTGTTAAGGAAGAGGCTTCTGCCTTCACTTCTCCTGCGAGGAGAGCGAGGCAGGCAGCTGTAATGGAGGGCCTCCCTCTGACTCCTCCTTGGATGGGAGTGTGGGCGGTAGTTGGTAGTGTCCGGTAGTGCCTCACTCTGCTTTCTGGGAGCAGTGCGTTTTAGGAAGAGGGATGTGAGCAGGTGAGTCCAATGTTTACTCCTCTGCTCCACACACAACCATAGCCACTCCCATCTCAGCACTCCACCTCTTCCTGCACACTTCTCTGTAATCTCCATATCTAAGAGCAAGAGAACTCGTGTGTCTCACGTTGGTCGAGGGTTCAATCTCTCATGTTCCACCCGAGACACTATTAGTTTCTTGTTTTAAAAAGTAAAAACAATGTTCTCTTAGCATTCACGCTCTGATAACTCATGTGAAGGTCCGTATGTGGTTTTCTTCCTTATTCTCATTGTACACTGTGAATATAAATTCCTGCACAAGTTTTACACAACACGATTGATATCATTAAAGATTCCCACGAAGCCGTAAGGGCAAGCGAGATAACTTAAAAAAAAAAGGAAAATTATACCTAATCTTATTCTCCTGACTTTTAATATAAGTACATGAAATCATATAAAAAAAAATTTAACCTCGCTGAGTGACACATATGGGTTTACCACTTTACGTGAAAATAAAAATCGAAAGATTACTAGATTCTAAACTATGAATATTGAATTTAATTATAGAGAAATATAAACTTAACTTTATTAAAACACACACTTGTATCTCAGAATTTGAGTGAGAGGGGGCGCCGGCATTTTGAAATATCTTAACGCTCAGCAGACAATGCGTACAAAAAGATACGTTTGTTTCACGAAGACTCTTGGAAAACAAGAGTTCAGTGAGGGGAGGCGAGACCACTTGATCAGGAACCACCTGGAAAGAAAGCGAGAAAAAGGTATTCAGTTATTTTGATTTATGGAGAAGTCTGGGTAAAAATGTTTAGGTCATTAAAGGAGGAGTTTCATAGAAAAGATTTTTTTGAATAACTATGGTTAACAAGACGGGATCATTACTTACAATAGAACAAACAAATCAACAAAAATAAAGCAAAAGCATAGTAAGAACAATGTGTACGTAATTATGACTAATTATTGTGTGCAATAAAAGTCAAATTCCTTTTGTGTGTGTGTATATATATATATATATATATATATATATATATATATATATATATATATATATATATATATATATATATATATATATGTATATTGTAACCACGAACAAGTGGTATTGATCAATAACAACACTGCGACTAGCCAAGACTCGAACCCATGTTGTTTTGGCCCTCCTCATGGTGAGTGAAAACCACATGACGCTCTAACCCACAAGACCACCAAATCTTACATGAACAACGCACCCAGCTTGTTGAGGCTAGTACACCAAACGGGGAGTAGAATGAAATTAGTTCAGAGGCACCCACACCACCGTATGTCCTCGGATCACGGTAAAACACTTAGCTCTGCTGGATGCTTGATTCTTGTAGGATTTGGTAGTCCTGTGGGTTAGAGCGTCATGTGGTTTTTGCTCACCATGAGGCGGGCCAAAACAACATGGGTTCGAGTCCTTGGTTAGTCGCAGTGTTATTGATGAATACCACTTGTTCGTGGTTGTAATATAAAATGCTGCTTGTTGAGGCTAGTGCACAAACGGGGAGTAGAATGAAATTAGCTCAGACGCACCCACACCACCGTATGTCCTCGAATCACGGTAAAACACACGAATGTCACCACCCATGTCACACTAGTGCCACCACCCATATCACACCAGTACCACCACCCATATCACACCAGTGTCACCACCCATATTACACCAGTGCCACCACCAATATCACATCAGTCACCACCCATATCACACTAGTGTCACAACCCAGTATCACGTCAGTGCCACCACCCAGTATCACACCAGTGCCACCACCCAGTATCACACCAGTGCCATCACCCACTATCACACCAGTGTCACCACCCACTATCACACCAGTGTCACCACACACTATCACACAAGTACCACCACCATCACACCAGTACCACCACCCACTATCAAACCAGTGCCAACACCCACTATCACACCAGTGCCAACACTTATCACACCAGTGCCAACATCTATCACACCAGTGCCACCACCCATATCACACCAGTGTTACCACCCACTATCACACCAGTGCCACCACCCATCTCACCAGTGCCACTTCCCACTATCACATCAGTGCCAACACCCACTATCACACCAGTGCCATCACCTACTATTACACCAGTGCCAACACCCACTATCACACCAGTGCCTTAACCCATTATCACACCAGTGCCATAACCTATTATCTCACCAGTGCCACCACCTATCACACCAGTGCCACCACCCACTATCACACCAGTGCCACCACCCACTATCACACCAGTGCCACCACTCACTATCACACCAGTGCCACCACACACTATCACACCAGTGCCACCACCCACTATCACACCAGTGCCACCACCCACTATCACACCAGTGCCACCACTCACTATCACACCAGTGCCACCACCCACTATCACACCAGTGCCAACACCCACTATCACACCAGTGCCAACACCCACTATCACACCAGTGCCAACATCCACTATCACACCAGTGCCAACACACACTATCACACCAGTGCTAACATCCACTATCACACCAGTGCCAACACCCACTATCACACCAGTGCCAACACCTACTATCACACCAGTGCCAACACCCACTATTACACCAGTGCCAACACCCACTATCACACCAGTGCCAACACCCACTATCACACCAGTGCCAACACCTACTATCACACCAGTGCCAACACCCACTATTACACCAGTGCCAACACCCACTATCACACCAGTGCTAACACCCACTATCACACCAGTGCCAACACTCCAGAAAAGCAAACTTGTGGTTTCTCATCACTTTGTCATGACCACCGTGTTAATACTGTCACTGTTATTAAATCCTGTTGGTTTATGCTCTACATTGAGAGAATATTTACATAACACACACAGATGAAGTACAATCTACCTGGTCGATATTACCTCTATTTTTTTCATTCAAGTACTGAATGAGTGTTATGTGCAAAAGTACCGAAGCAATGTGCTCGCGCGTGCTACACGAGGGAAGAAACAAAATATATAATATTAATATTGTTTTTAAAGTTATCGTAGCAGTTAAGTCTGCATGAAACAGAATGAATGAACGACTCATTCTACCAAAACAAAAGCAAGCCACCAACCAGAGGAAATTCTCCCTCACTGAGGATGTGCACGGTCTGAATAATTAATGTAGGCCATTTCACTGGCTCCTGCGCGGTGGCGACGGAGTTCGGCTTGCAACAACTCAACATCTGTATTTACTCGGATTAGAAAAACAAAAGTTTAGTGGCTGTTGAATTTCTGAGGTAGAAGGTGGAGACTGTCTCTCTCCCATGACTTAAGTGAACCCACGAGGAATCTCCCGACAGCTGACATGTCTTGCAAGGTCCCCCAGGAGCCATCTTTCCTCGAAGGTCGTTCCAAGTGTGTTTTATGAACTGTGTGTGTGTGTGTGTGTGTGTGTGTGAGAGAGAGAGAGAGAGAGAGAGAGAGAGAGAGAGAGAGAGAGAGAGAGAGAGAGAGAGAGAGAGAGAGAGAGAGAGAGAGAGTGAATGTAAATATAAGGTGAATGTAAATATAAGGTGAATGTAAATATAAGGTGAATGTAAATATAAGGTGAATGTAAATATAAGGTGAATGTAAATATAAGGTGAATGTAAATATAAGGTGAATGTAAATATAAGGTGAATGTAAATATAAGGTGAATGTAAATATAATGTGAATGTAAATATAAGGTGAATGTAAATATAGGTGAATGTAAATATAAGGTGAATGTAAGTATAAGGTGTAGCAGACCTGAGATTACGAAGCCCATAGCGTGACTTACAACGCTACATACATAAGGATCACGAGAACTACCCAACCAGAGAATGGAACACTTTAAAATTGAACTGTTAGACCAGAATAATAACTTCACAAACAGTAGGTAAATCTTTGTATAATTTATAGAATTTTGTCTGACACTTTATACCGTACTATTTTTCATTTCTTGCCCAAAATATTTTTTATGCAGGTTTTAAAATCGAAGAGAAAATTTAAAAATATATATTTCGAGGTTAAACTTGGACGAGATGGTGGTGGTATTGGTGGTTTTGTTAGTGATTGTGGTGTCAGTGCTGGTTCTTGTGGTGTATGGTGAAGAAGATAGTACTTGTGGAGGTGGTGATGGTGGTAGAAGCGGTGGTAGAGATGGTGGTGATGGATATGGTCAGGAGATGTAGGAAGGACAAATTGCGTAACCCACATTCTTGTGGTAAACACTGTTGCTGTCAAAGTTCTCCTGTGTGTACTCGCCTCACTCATCTATCTGTGGTTGCAGAGGTAGAGTCTCAGCTTTTGGTCCTGCCCACCAAATCCTCACTAGCTTGAAGACAGAGACCCCTTACAAAGCCAGCCAGCTGCGACATCAACTCACCAGCTCCCACAAGACATGCGAGTTAGCGTCCTCCAGCTAAAGTCTTGAGTGTGTCCACGGTTAAAAAGAGTTGAACTCTTGAATCTGGCAGACACTCGCCCTCTCATCTATCTTTCATCCATTGATTTTCTTCTCTCTTTCTTTCTTCACACTGACTGATATCCCTGTCTTGCTATGTATTACGTATTGTGCATCACGCTAGGCTGTCTGTTTACCGATCACACTACTTGTTTTACAGTATTGCTTCTCTTGTTGTATAAAAATAACAGAAATATCAGCAGATATCAAGACGCCTTTCCTCAGCAGCTAAGACCCGCAAGGTCACTAAGAAGACCTTCCAAATAACGTTATTAAAATTGAAGAATAAGACACTTGAATCTTTAAGGATGAAACTCGTCGCCAGAAGTGGCTTCTTCAGTTCAATATAAAGAAAAACTGTGGAAGATGAGTAGTTTGAGGTAATCAGTCCCTCAGCCTGGAGTCGATGTGTTCAGTCCATCAATCTTGAGAAAAGTACAGCATATGCTGTATATTGTTAGTGTGTGCCTGAGGCACGCTCTATCAAAGACTAACAGACTGTCTTGCGCGCGCGCGCGTGTGCGTGCGTGAGTGCGTGTGTGTACTCACCTAGTTGTGGTTGCAGGGGTCGAGTCATAGCTCCTGGCCCCGCCTCTTCACTGGCCACTACTGGGTCTCTCTCCCTTCGCCATGAGCCTTATCATACCTCTTCTTAAAGCTATGAATAGATCCTGCCTCCACTACATCGCTTCCCAAGCTATTCCACTTCCTGACCACTCTGTGACTGAAGAAATACTTCCTAACATCCCTATGATTCATCTGAGTCTTCAACTTCCAGCTGTGCCCCCTTGTTGCTGTGTCCCATCTCTGGAACATTCTGTCTCTGTCCACCTTGTCAATTCCTCTCAGTATTTTATATGTCGTTATCATGTCCCCCCTTTCTCTCCTGTCCTCCAATGTCGTCAGGTCGATTTCCCTTAACCTCTCCTCGTAGGACATACCCCTTAGCTCCAGGACTAGTCGTGTTGCAAACCTTTGCACTTTCTCTAGTTTCTTTATGTGCTTGGCTAGATGTGGGTTTCAAACTGGTGCTGCGTACTCCAGTATGGGCCTAACGTACACAGTGTACAGGGTTCTGAACGATTCCTTATTAAGATGTCGAAATGCTGTTCTTAGGTTTGCTAGACGCCCGTATGCTGCAGCAGTTATTTGGTTGATGTGCGCCTCAGGAGATGTGCCTGGTGTTATACTCACCCCAAGATCTTTTTCCTTGGGTGAGGTTTGTAGTCTCTGGCCCCCTAGACTGTACTCCGTCTGCAGTCTTCTTTGCCTTACCCAATCTTCATGACTTTGCACTTGGTGGGGTTGAACTCCAGGAGCCAATTCCTGGACCAGTCCTGCAGCCTGTCCAGATCCCTCTGTAGTTCTGCCTGGTCCTCGTCCGATTGAATTCTTCTCATCAACTTCACATCATCTGCAAACAGGGACACTTCGGAGGTTATTCCTTCCGTCATGTCGTTCACAAATACCAGAAACAGCACCGGTCCTAGGACTGACCCCTGTGGAACCCCGGTCATCACAGGCGCCCACTCTGACACCTCGCCACGTACCATGACTCGCTTTTGTCTTCCTGACAGGTATTTCCTGATCCATTGCAGTGCCTTCCCTGTTATCCCTGCCTGGTCCTCTAGATTTTGCTGTGTGTGTGTGTTCACGTGTACGTACGTGGGTGAGTGCCTCCAATCCCCCTCCCACTGTGTACTCCTCTGATTACTACAGTGCCATTAACACATCACACACACACATGGGAGTTGATTTGAACGTTGTGCGTATTCGCTGAGACAGCCGCTGCAAGATGTGTCGCACATGATTGTAAGTGACTTTTTAAGATATAAATACATGCTTTGTAATAGGTTAATGTAACGTTACCTATGATAATCTTACTAAACCCCCCCTAAAGTAACCCGCCCTAACGTAACTTACCCTAACATAACCTGTCCTAACGTAACCTGACCAACGTAACCTGCCCTAATGTAACCTGACCAACGAAACCTGCTCTAACGTAACCTGACCTAACGTAACCTGACCTAACGTAACCTGCCCTAATGTAACCTGACCAACGAAACCTGCTCTAACGTAACCTGACCTAACGTAACCTGACCTAACGTCTTATGTTTATATTTTGTGTAGGAAGAAAAACGTTTAGAAACTGACAGGTTAATTCTCATGAAAACAAACGATATATAATTAGTTGTGTTCTGACCTTAACAATGTAAACAAAAGATATTTGTGCTATGCAAATGAACGTTCAACACAAAGCTAAGCTGAACTTTTTTAGAAACAGGGATGAGATGTTATACCTTCAAAGG
The DNA here is from genome assembly GCA_009830355.1 of Cherax destructor. NCBI lineage: Eukaryota > Metazoa > Arthropoda > Malacostraca > Decapoda > Parastacidae > Cherax > Cherax destructor. The sequence goes on along the minus strand of WNWK01006188.1, from coordinate 69,313 downwards.
AATAGCTGATGAAGTGTATCAAAGTTATTCCTCTTGCTTCTTCTCTTTATTTCTTATCCCATCCTGTTATTCTGTCTCTCCTTGTCTCACTCTGTTTTACCCCAGCTACCCTCTCTTCGTCTTACACCTCTTTCTCTATTTCTTCTCTCTCTCTCACCCTCTTTCTACCTCTAAGCCCGCTCCCTCTCGCTTTTTTTTCCTTTCTCGTATTCTGTTCCCTTTTCATTCCTCATGTTCTCCTCTCGTTTTGTATGTTCTCTTCTTGTTCTCTCTGCATCAGTAACACCCGGCAGGTCCTCGTTAGGAACCCCAGGCAGTAGGAGGGAAAGCAGGTTCCTCCAGAACAAGGGGAAAACCACCAGACACCTAGCTCTTGTGCCAGGCTGTAAGGTTAACTGTAGGTGATATTGAGGCTGCCGAGGGGCCCTTGATCAAAGGAATTGGAGCTAACCTCTCCTCTTGCTTGGAGCAAGTCTGGTTATCTCCCATAATCCTGACGCTGTATGACCCCTATGGGTTTAGTGCATTTCTATGACCAGCAACAACAACAAAACAAAAAAAAAATAAAATAATAATAATAATAATAATAATTATAATAATAATAATAATGCTTATACGACTTTATTGTTTACCTTGGTAAACTGTTTCCTCTACCTGGGTATACTGGCATGTACTCTACCTGGGTATACTGGCATGTACTCTACCTGGGTATACTGGCATGTACTCTACCTGGGTATACTGGCATGTACTCTACCTGGGTATACTGGCATGTACTCTACCTGGGTATACTGGCATGTACTCTACCTGGGTATACTGGCATGTACTCTACCTGGGTATACTGGCATGTACTCTACCTGGGTATACTGGCATGTACTCTACCTGGGTATACTGGCATGTACTCTACCTGGGTATACTGGCATGTACTCTACATGGGTATACTGGCATGTACTTTACCTAGGTATACTGGCATGTACTCTACCTTGGTATACTGGCATGTACTCTACCTTGGTATACTGGCATGTACTCTACCTGGGTATACTGGCATGTATTCTACCTGGGTATACTGGCATGTACTCTACCTGGGTATACTGGCATGTACTCTACCTGGGTATACTGGCATGTACTCTACCTGGGTATACTGGCATGTACTCTACCTGGGTATACTGGCATGTACTCTACCTGGGTATACTGGCATGTACTCCCTTATCTGGCGTATTACCTGGTTCATGTACTCTACCTGGGTATACTGGCATGTACTCTACCTGGGTATACTGGCATGTACTCTACCTGGGTATACTGGCATGTACTCTACCTGGGTATACTGGCATGTACTCTACCTGGGTATACTGGCATGTACTCTACATGGGCATACTGGCATGTACTCTACCTGGGTATACTGCGACTCATGGTACTCATGTACTCATGGGTATACTGGCATGTACTCTACCTGGGTATACTGCATGTACTCTACCTGGGTATACTGGCATGTACTCTACCTGGGTATACTGGCATGTACTCTACCTGGGTATACTGGCATGTACTCTACCTGGGTATACTGGCATGTACTCTACCTGGGTATACTGGCATGTACTCTACCTGGGTATACTGGCATGTACTCTACCTGGGTATACTGCATGTACTTCACCTGGGCATACTGGCATGTACTCTACCTGGGCTATACTGGCATGTACTCTACCTGGGTATACTGGCATGTACTCCACCTGGGTATACTGGCATGTACTCTACCTGGGCATACTGGCATGTACTCTACCTGGGTATACTGGCATGTACTCTACCATGGGTATACTGGCATGTACTCTACATAGTATACTGGCATGTACTCTCTACCCTGGGTATACTGGCATGTACTCTAACCTGGGTATACTGGCATGTACTCACATGGGTATACTGGCATGTACTCTACCTGGGTATACTGGCATGTACTCTACCTGGGTATACTGGCATGTACTCTACCTAGGTATACTGGCATGTACTCTACCTGGGTATACTGGCATGTACTCTACCTGGGTATACTGGCATGTACTCTACATGGGTATACTGGCATGTACTCTACCTGGCGTATACTGGCATGTACTCTACCTGGGCATACTGGCATGTACTCTACCTGGGTATACTGGCATGTACTCTACCTGGGTATACTGGCATGTACTCTACCTGGGTATACTGGCATGTACTCTACCTGGGTATACTGGCATGTACTCTACCTGGGATACTGGCATGTACTCTACCTGGGTATACTGGCATGTACTCTACCTGGGATACTGGCATGTACTCTACCTGGGTATACTGGCATGTACTCTACCTGGGCATACTGGCATGTACTCTACCTGGGCATACTGGCATGTACTCTACCTGGGTATACTGGCATGTACTCTACCTGGGTATACTGGCATGTACTCCACCTGGGTATACTGGCATGTACTCTACCTGGGCATACTTGCATGTACTCTTACCTGGGTATACTGGCATGTACTCTACCTGGGTATACTGGCATGTACTCCTGGGTATACTGGCATGTACTCTACCTGGGCATACTGGCATGTACTCTACCTGGGTATACTGCATGTACTCTACTGGGTATACTGGCATGTACTCTACCTGGGTATACTGGCATGTACTCTACCTGGGTATACTGGCATGTACTCACCTGGGTATACTGGCATGTCTCTACCTGGGTATACTGGCATGTACTCTACCTGGGTATACTGGCATGTACTCTACCTGGGTATACTGGCATGTACTCTACCTGGGTATACTGGCATGTACTCTACCTGGGTATACTGGCATGTACTCTACCTGGGTATACTGGCATGTACTCTACCTGGGTATACTGGCATGTACTCTACCTGGGTATACTGGCATGTACTCTACCTGGGTATACTGGCATGTACTCTACCTGGGTATACTGGCATGTACTCTACCTGGGTATACTGGCATGTACTCTACCTGGGTATACTGGCATGTACTCTACCTGGGTATACTGGCATGTACTCTACCTGGGTATACTGGCATGTACTCTACCTGGGCATACTGGCATGTACTCTACCTGGGTATACTGGCATGTACTCTACCTGGGTATACTGGCATGTACTCTACATGGGTATACTGGCATGTACTCTACCTGGGTATACTGGCATGTACTCTACCTGGGTATACTGGCATGTACTCTACATGGGTATACTGGCATGTACTCTACCTGGGTATACTGGCATGTACTCTACCATACTGCATGTACTCTACCTGGGTATACTGGCATGTACTCTACATGGGTATACTGGCATGTACTCTACCTGGGTATACTGGCATGTACTCTACCTGGGTATACTGGCATGTACTCTACCATGGGTATACTGGCATGTACTCTACCTGGGTATACTGGCATGTACTCTACCTGGGTATACTGGCATGTACTCTACCATGGGTATACTGGCATGTACTCTACCTGGGTATACTGGCATGTACTCTACATGGGTATACTGGTACAAGGGTAACTGGCATTACTCACCTGGGTATACTGGCATGTACTCTACCTGGGTATACTGGCATGTACTCTACCTGGGTATACTGGCATGTACTCTACCTGGGTATACTGGCATGTACTCTACCTGGGTATACTGGCATGTACTCTACCTGGGTATACTGGCATGTACTCTACCTGGTATACTGGCATGTACTCTACCTGGGTATACTGGCATGTACTCTACCTGGGTATACTGGCATGTACTCTACCTGGGTATACTGGCATGACTCTACCTGGGTATACTGGCATGTACTCACCTGGATACTGGCATGTACTCTACCTGGGCATACTGGCATGTACTCTACCATGGGTATACTGGCATGTACTCTACATGGGTATACTGGCATGTACCTCTGGTACCATTACTCACTGGGTATACTGGCATGTACTCACCTGGGTATACTGGCATGTACTCTACTAAGTATACTGGCATGTACTCTACCTGGGTATACTGGCATGTACTCTACCTGGGTATACTGGCATGTACTCTACCTGGGTATACTGCATGTACTCTACCTGGGCATACTGGCATGTACTCTACCTGGGTATACTGGCATGTACTCTACATGGGTATATTGGCATGTACTCTACATGGGTATACTGGCATGTACTCTACCTGGGTATACTGGCATGTACTCTACCTGGGTATACTGGCATGTACTCTACCTGGGTATACTGGCATGTACTCTACCTGGGTATACTGGCATGTACTCTACCTAGGCATACTGGCATGTACTCTACCTGGGCATACTGGCATGTACTCTACCTGGGTATACTGGCATGTACTCTACCTGGGTATACTGGCATGTACTCTACCTGGATATACTGTTTACTACCGCTTAAAAATATATATCTCATTGCTCTGTTTGATCCGCAGCTCAGTTTGGAGTTTCAGTAACTACCGTTTAACCAGTTAGTCCGTTTAACTCGCTGTTCCGCTTAATTATGCTTCGTTTAGTTTTGTGTTTCGTTTAACTCAGTGTTCCATTTGGTGCTCAGTTTATTCTGACATTCCGTTTAATCAGGTGGTCCGTTTAACTAGGTGCTCAGGTGAACTCAAAGTGTCGTTAACTCACTTCCGTTTAGCTTATTTTCTGCCGTTTAAATGACCACCGATTAACTCAGTGTGCCGTTTACTCACTGCCGTTTATTTTACTGCCTACTGTTTAACTCGCCACCGTTTAACTCGGTACTTAAAACTCACTACTGTTAAATTATATTATTAAATTCTTTGAATGTAAACTTCCAATTTAACTCACGGCCATTTTTATTCTGTTTTTCCTAATGGACTCCTCCCTAATACTAATTACTAAAAACCTTTTACGCCAACATGCAATGCTCTGCGCTTATTAGATAAAAGCCTTTTATCATTACTCTTTTTATCCCGGGGACGCGCTAAACACGTAAGGGGGAAGGGGAGAGGGGTTCATAGAGAGCCTGGGGAAGGGTAAGTGGTCTCCTGAAAGTGGGTAGCTCCAATTCCTTGGATCAAGATTCCCTCACCAAATTACCTTCAACTGCTTTTTACAATGTTTTTCTAATGTCATTTTTTTGATGAACATTTATGTTACAAGAAAATGTTTTTCATATGAACAATAATGCGTCACACAGCATTATTACATACAGTAGGTACCATTAACAACGCATCATACAGTAGGTACGGTTGACAATGCATCATTCAGAAGTTACGTTTTCAACGCATGTATACTCCAGGAAGGTAAAGTGGAGGTGGGCGTGTAGAAGTTACCATCCACAACCTGAGAACAAAGAGAACAAAACTTGAACTAATACCAGGAGACCTGGAGTATATCTGGAGACCTGGAGTATACCTGGAGACCTGGAGTATACCTGGAGACCTGGAGTATATCTGGAGAATACCTGGAGACCTGGAGTACACCTGGAGAGGGTTTCGGGGGGTCAACGCCCCCGCGACCCAGTCTGCGACCAGGCCTCAATACTGTATAATTAATGAGATTTACTGGTGAAAACAAGGAGACAATTTACAGAGGTTTCGCCTGTGAGCGAAACGTCTCAGTGAAATTCGACTCTTGTGTTTTTTACACCAAGTCGACTTTGCGCCAATCCTCCCCAGTAATACTTAGTCTATTTTTTTAAACGTGTGAATAGTGCACCTACACATGAACTTAGGGGTTGAATTACTTAAAGGTTACCTTCCCTCTGCTACCTGCAGTAGTAGCACAGGTAGGGGTAGTAATATAAGTAGTAGTAATAGTAGTAGTTTTTTGTAATATCAGTAGTAATAGTAACAGCAGTATTGGTAGTCATAGTAGCAACGGAAGTAATAGCAGCAGTAGTTGTAGAAAATGGTAGTAGTGGTAGTAATAGCAACAGTAGTAATAGTAACAATAGTTGTAGCAGTAGTAGTAGTAGTAATAGCAAGAGTAGTAATAGTAGCAGTAGTGGTAGTAGTAGCAATAGTAATAGAATTAGACCTAGTAGTAGTAGTAGCAGCAGCAGTAGTGGTGGTGGTAGTAATAGTAGTAGTAGTCGTAGAAGCAGCAATAGTAGTAGTGGTGGTGGTAGTAATGTTGGTGGTGATGGCGGCAGCTACCTTCCAGGAGTGTGTTATTGTACCCTCTTCTACCTTCCAGGAGTGTGTTATTGTACCCTCTTCTACCTTCCAGGAGTGTGTTATTGTACCCTCTTCTACCTTCCAGGAGTGTGTTATTGTACCCTCTTCTACCTTCCAGGAGTGTGTTATTGTACCCTCTTCTACCTTCCAGGAGTGTGTGTTATTGTACCCTCTTCTACCTTCCAGGAGTGTGTTATTGTACCCTCTTCTACCTTCCAGGAGTGTGTGTTATTGTACCCTCTTCTACCTTCCAGGAGTGTGTTATTGCACCCTCTTCTACCTTCCAGGAGTGTGTGTTATTGTACCCTCTTCTACCTTCCAGGAGTGTGTTATTGTACCCTCTTCTACCTTCCAGGAGTGTGTGTTATTGTACTCTCTTCTACCTTACAGGAGTGTGTTATTGCACCCTCTTCTACCTTCCAGGAGTGTTATTGCACCCTCTTCTACCTTCCAGGAGTGTGTGTTATTGTACCCTCTTCTACCTTCCAGGAGTGTGTTATTGCACCCTCTTCTACCTTCCAGGAGTGTGTGTTATTGTACCCTCTTCTACCTTCCAGGAGTGTGTTATTGTACCCTCTTCTACCTTCCAGGAGTGTGTGTTATTGTACTCTCTTCTACCTTCCAGGAGTGTGTTATTGCACCCTCTTCTACCTTCCAGGAGTGTTATTGCACCCTCTTCTACCTTCCAGGAGTGTGTGTTATTGTACCCTCTTCTAGCTTCCAGGAGTGTGTTTTATTGAACCCTCTTCTAGATTCCAGGAGTGTATGTTATTGTACCCTCTTCTCCCTTCAGGAGTGTGTGTTATTGTACCCTCTTCTCCCTTCCAGGAGTGTGTTATTGTACTCTCTTCTACCTTCCAAGAGTGTGTGTTATTGTACCCTCTTCTACCTTCCAAGAGTGTGTTATTGTACCCTCTTCTAGCTTCCAGGAGTGTGTTTTATTGAACCCTCTTCTAGCTTCCAGGAGAGTGTGTTATTGTACCCACTTCAACGATCACATTCAACAGGCTCCTTTTCTAAATTTTCGTTAGTTATTGTCTCAGGATCAGTCGTCGGGGAAGACACTAGTCAGTAAGCCAAGAAGGACCTGCCAATAGACAGCAGTGCAGCAATGTGTGCTGTGGCCAGAGTGTCGGCCCTGAGGAATTGCAATTACTGACGGTGTTGTCAGAAGCTGTGGCTGCAATACAGAGACAGTGTCAGTATTGTGAAAAAACCGCAGCAGTAATACGGTGATAATTTGTGACAGTGATATGACAAACTGCAACCATAGTACTGTGACGATCAAAGTCTCATTAGCAGCTGTGACAGTTATTAATGAAATTATTACTACAATCAAAACTAAGAGCTAAATCCACATAGGTTACTACATAAATAACCCGCACATAGAAATAAACAAGGGTCACATTAGGGAAATAAATACCCAGAGGAACTGCAGCAGTTGTGACCTGTGCCACAGTTCAATCAGACTAATAACCGGAGAAGAACCGCTATTGTTCCATTTTGTAATATAGTGAACAAAGTACTGTGCACTCTCAGGAGAGAGAGAGAGAGAGAGAGAGAGAGAGAGAGAGAGAGAGAGAGAGAGAGAGAGAGAGAGAGAGAGAGAGAGAGAGAGAGAGAACATAGAAAGAGATCTCTGTTCCGTCCCAGTAAAGGTGCCACTGTGTATTTTTAATAATTTGGGTGTGTGAATGTGGCACCCTCGCGCGTGCACGCACACGGACACACATTCTGGGTGGAGGTTCACAATAATGTGAAGACAACTACAGCATCAACGACATCATTGCTGTAAATAAATGGCGCATTGTCGACGACAATAATAAACGAGGCAGGTTGCAGAACAAGCTTACATTGTGACAACGTTTCGCTCTGTGTAGAGCTGCATCAGGCCTTTAATTTGATAAAGCTTTACAAAGCTCGAAACAATGTCTCGGTAAAAGCTCGTTATTTCCTTCTGAAAAAAATCGTAACAGCAGAACTAGGAGAGAAGAGCTCTTCAGAGAGCGGTGATTGATGTGCACCTTTAATCAAGCTCTTAAGAGTGTAAGCTAAGAATTTCATGAAGTTCGAGGAGTGATGAAGGCTCGATCCTCCGTTCGACATTGTGATTCAAACTCTGTGTTACGAGGCAACTGTGATTCAACTTCCGTTATCATTACACTTATGTGAAATGAATAGCAATCTGGCGGGTTGAGTGAAATAACATACAATAACGACACGATGGAGAGAGAGAGAGAAATGCAGAATAATGCGAGTCTTCATTAATTAACAATCTTTCCCCCACACAGTCGACTTTATCAAGTCACAAACAGATCCGGTTTGACTGATGGAAGGTGAAGGGTAGCTTAAATTCCTTTGAACAAGAGAGTGTGAGCCCCTTGAAGGGGCTCACACTCTCGTAAGTGATGCTCGCAGGGGAAAATAAAAGGGAAAAAAATGGCACTAAGCTTGAGACTAGAAGCTGGTGTTGCAGAGACAAAAGAGCCAGAGAAAGTTTGTAAAAATTATTGGAGATACAGAAAGTTTCTTAGTCAAGGCTCTAATGCACAGGCCAGGTTTCGCTGATTACACAAGGAGGAAAAAACATAGCGGATTTAGTGCTTTTTCTTGGGGAGGTGACAGAGCCTCAGCTGGTGCTGTAAACAGTGTATAAGTGTTTGCCTCACCGCCTCTTCAGTTACCATTGGGTAGGTCTGACATGTGACGTGTATTCTGTTCATAAGCTTCTCCGGTGGTATGTTTTCTGCTATGCTTACTCCAGTGATGCAAATGGCTGAAAAAAAAACGACAAGTTGAAGAATGAGATGCTTGTGCAATATTTGGGAATCTTTATTGAGGAAACGTTTCGCCAGTCAGTGGCTTTTTGTGAAGAAGCCCCTGGCTGGCGAAACCTTTCCTCAATAGATTCTCAAAAGTTGCACAGGTGTCTCATTCTTATTCCATAATCTTTCTTTATCCTTGCAACATCTGTCCACTCAATCTGCATTCCGTCACCGGCCTTGCTTCGTCTTGCCCAGTCTTCATAATTTTGCACTTGCATTGAATCACAGTAGTCATTTGTCTGACTATACATGCTGTCTGCCCTAGCTCACCTGCAGTCTTTCCCATCTCTTCTCTGGTTTGCATCCTCATTAATTTAGCTTCTGCAGAGAAATATACAACATTCTCCGTTATTATATCGTTCATGTATTTGAGGAAGGATTTTGATCCCAGCACTGACCCCCGTGATACCCTAGCTAGGTACCTCTGCCCATCCTGATACCTGCTTTCTATCCACTGCTCTATCTTATTTATTTTAGGTGTTCTACGATTCAGTGTAGTAAATTTCCTCTTATCCGTGTCTGTTCATCTAGTTTGCGGAGCATTATCAAATGCTTTCATACAATTCATTATTATTATAATCATAACTAAGCACTAAACTTACAGTCCATTAATATGCAGTACACTCACCCACACTTCTCTTTCTCTCTCTTTATCATCATCTGCCACCCCTTGTCGTAGAGCTCCAGTAGGTTTGTAAGACACGACTTCCTCCTCTCTTAACTTGTGTTGTTGTCTTATGAATTTCCTGTTCTCCAAGTGTTCCAGTATCCTTCTGATTTTCATCTTAATTACCTTGGATAGTTTGTATGTTAAAGATACAGTCTACTGTTCCCTGGTGTGAGAGAGAGAGAGAGGAGAGAGAGAGAGAGAGAGAGAGAGAGAGAGAGAGAGAGAGAGAGAGAGAGAGAGAGAGAGAGAGAGAGGGATTGTACTCACATAGTTGTGTTTACGGGGGTTGAGACAGCTTCTAGCATCCACTTTTAACCTCACAATTAGACTATCATGTAATGTTTCCTAACCTCCTGAACCATATCACGTTTATCTCTAGAAGCTGTCGATGGAATTTACCACCATCGCCTCATTTAGTTCATGCCTCTTTTTAATACCCAAAGTTTCAAGAAAAATTTCCTGTCTTATCTGTGTTCTTATATTTCACCTACACCCTCTCGCATTGTGCCTCGCTTTTCAAACAGTTTAATCTGCCTGCCCTTTCAATATTTCTGAATATCTTTAACGTCCTTATCATGACTCCCTCTACTCCATCTCTCTTCCTTGGTTGTTAGATTCAAATCCGTAAACTTCTCCTCAAGGCTCCTCATCCTTCTCAGTTTCAGGACCGGCCAGCTTGCAGACCTCTCTATTTTCTCAAACTTTTGAAAGTGTTTTCTCTGGTGTTACCTCCGTGCTGGTGTTACCTCCGTGCTGGTGTTAACACCAGATAAAGCACTAAACCAGCACACACTTCCCAAGCTCTTTAGCTAATCATAATAAACTCAACTAAAAAACAAATACATGTATAGAAAATGCTCAAATTTATATTATACAACATGTATAGCTTATTTCAACTTAATATTTTGACAGGAAAAGTTACTTTAACACACCCTGTTGAATAATTAAACGAGGTGTTAACACATTATTTTAACGTCCCCGCTAGGCAAACTCCTTGAAATATTACTGCATTCCAGCGCTTACATTACTATAATTATATTTGGAAAAATAAGTGCATGCAAGTCGTATATTGTCATCTCTAACAGGTTAAAGTATAGTGACATTCATCACGTTGAGGACATCGTTGTCTGTCAGGCTGCCTTCCTACCTGTTTACAAGCATGTATGTCTGTCTTTATGTCCGTCTCTTCTGTCGATCTCTTTCTGCAAATATAAAGTTTATATCAATAAATTTGTTCTTTTTTTTCTTTTAATCCTGTATTTTTAACCACGTCAACAATGCTTAAAGCGGCGCTGCTCTGTTACACTGGCGCTTGTCATCAGCCTCGAATGTAAGTCAGCTTCCCCTTTACGTTTTAAGAGCCGCCATGTTAGGGGTTTAATGCTATTTAATACGTGCCTCTAACTGGTTGCTCCTCCAGCACCTTCATATATATGAAAATTTATGAAATTATGTTACACAATTTTTTTCCTATGTTACACATAGGAGAGAAAAGCTTACGACGACGTTTCGGTCCGACTTGGACCATTTACAAAGTCACACTAACACAAAAGAGATTCGCTCGGCCCGGGCCTTTTCCAACTGTTGGCTCCCTTTCCGGGAGTGTCTCAGACCAATGTCTGCTATGGGAGAAGGTACAAGTACCTCCTCGTCTTTTGGGACAAGCTGTACCCCAGGCCTTGCCCCATTCCCCGCCCCCACGGGCCTCGGAGGGAGAAGCTAGGCCCCTTGGGCTGCCACAAATCCCGCACACTGGGATCACAAAAGATTGTTGTTGTATGTTCGCCGGTACATCCGGCCCGGGTCTTCTCCAAATGGTGACCCGGCATTGGCCCCTGGGTAGAGGGTGTCGGTCAGCTTCTTCTTTCTTCTGTCTTCTTTCTTTGGGGCCCCCGGGTGGGGGTTCTCACAAAAGAGAGAGGGAGCCAGTATATATAGGCGAGGGGGACAGGGACGGTACCAAGAGAGGAAGATAAAAAATAGTGGTAAGACTGGAAGTAGTAGTGGGAGTAGTAGCGGAAGTAGTAGTGGTAGACGAGAGAAGTAGTTTAAGTGGGACAAGTGCATACTCTTTTAACATCTTGATTGGATACGTTTCGGTCCTGGGAACTTGGTTTCTCTAGATTCAATAACTTTCAAAGGAATAAAACGAGTTCAATAAAGTTGTCCTGAGCGTTTGCACTTGTGTTCTTTTCTTCATGTTCTCATTACACTTTATTTTATCTTGTGAAATTCTGCACCACCCATGGTGCGTGCAGGTTATCTTATACTGGGTTTCTGCTTTCGTGTGAAAAATCAAAATTAAGAGTGAGGAAGTTACTGTACAGTGAATGTACTAAGTGTTCACTCAGTGTACTGAAGTATGTTCACTCTTGGACTGCTTTAATCTGCTTTCTCACAGACTGAAAGGAGTTCTGAAGCAATAATCTTTAGTATCATGACAACTTTACACCAAATGACTTTTTTTTTGTTAATTTCGTTTGAAAATTAGTAAGAGCGTGTTAATGTTGCAGTGAAGGCTACAGTTTCCCAGTGTCCGTGTGACTTACTTTAGTAGTAAATACTGTAGTTCCCCAGTGTATGTATAACCTACTGTAGTAATTATAATCATAACCATGCTACTGTAGTAGAGACTACGATAGTTCCCTAGTATCTGTGTAATCTACTGTGATAGGAACAACGGTAGTCCCGCGGTGTCTGTATAAGCTGCTGTGGTAGAACACAAGAATAAAGGAGCACTGCAGCAGAGCTCCCTGGCTCATGCTAAGTAGGTTCCACTCATGATCTGGTTAAAAGACCTCCGTAAATGAGCTCCATAAATGATCTCTGCAAATGGCCTCTGAAAATTGCCTCGGTAAATTGCCTTCATATATTACCTCGGTAAAATAAATAGACAACCATGGAGGGGGGGGAAAAACTGTTTTTCACAAGATTTTAATGCCGAGTTCCTTGCAAAGAAATTTATTTTGATTATTATTTTTGTATGTGGAAGCGGTAAGCTCGTAGGGATCAGTCAGGGAGGCAGGCAAGTCTAAGTGGGGGATTGGCTCCAATTTCCTGGATTAAGATCCCTTCACCGACCCTTAGAGGGTCGTGAAGAGAAGATGCTGACGGATATTATTTATCTTCTGGAGTCTTGCGTGGATTTCTACTTGGGAGATGCTAGAGTTCTTCTTGGGAAATGTTAGAGCTCTTCTAGGTGAAATGTTAGAGCTCTTCTAGGTGAAATGTTAGAGCTCTTCTAGGGAAATGTTAGAGCTCTTCTAGGGAAATGTTAGAGCTCTTCTAGGGAAATGTTAGAGCTCTTCTTGGGAAATGTTAGAGCTCTTCTAGGTGAAATGTTAGAGCTCTTCTAGGGAAATGTTAGAGCTCTTCTAGGGAAATGTTAGAGCTCTTCTAGGGAAATGTTAGAGCTCTTCTAGGGAAATGTTAGAGCTCTTCTAGGTGAAATGTTAGAGCTCTTCTAGGGAAATGTTAGAGCTCTTCTAGGGAAATGTTAGAGCTCTTCTTGGGAAATGTTAGAGCTCTTCTAGGTGAAATGTTAGAGCTCTTCTAGGGAAATGTTAGAGCTCTTCTAGGGAAATGTTAGAGCTCTTCTAGGGAAATGTTAGAGCTCTTCTAGGGAAATGTTAGAGCTCTTCTAGGGAAATGTTAGAGCTCTTCTAGGGAAATGTTAGAGCTCTTCTAAGGAAATGTTAGAGCTCTTCTAGGGAAATGTTAGAGCTCTTCTAGGGAAATGTTAGAGCTCTTCTAGGGAAATGTTAGAGCTCTTCTAAGGAAATGTTAGAGCTCTTCTAAGGAAATGTTAGAGCTCTTCTAGGGAAATGTTAGAGTTCTTCTAGGGAAATGTTAGAGCTCTTCTTGGGAAATGTTAGAGCTCTTCTTGGGAAATGTCAGAGCTCTTCTTGGGAAATATTCCATCTTTCCTCGGTCCATCATAATCCAATTTTTCAATAACTAATGCAACTTGACCTCATCAAGGCTTCCACAGTAGTGAAAAAAACACGTCTGTGAAAAAAATATCTAACAAAAAACAACCCACCAGGACTGTGACCCAAAAAAAATACTTAAACCAGAATTAAAACAGCCAGTGCCATGTTCAAGATGGCAATAAATGTATTTTCCTTATGACAAGAAGTAGCTAGAACTGCTTGCTCACGTAGTAGACAATATTATTATTATAATCTACGTAATATACACAATATGCACACTGTAACAGAAGTCAACATATTTCTTACACCTTAAAACATCATCTTCTAAATCTGAAGTACATATGTGGAGCTCCCACATAAATGTCAGATATTTTGAATGCAGTCTGTTCATCATTCATGCTCATGTGACTATTGTTATAAGTGTTTTTTTGAAAGCAGTCTGTTCATCCAGGTTCTAGTCATTCGTGAGACTATTGTTATAAGTATTTTTTCTGTTCCAGTAATTCCAAGTAAAATTGTCAGCGCTGTTTTGAGAAAGTTTCGTTATTTAAATCATTAAAGTTAATTATCTTTAGACAACATAATTATACTAATAATCTCACTTCAAATATACAATGTGCAGTAGTTCTGAGCTCTGCTTTTACTCTCTCAGAGATGCTTTGCATAACCAGGGGCTCTTCAAAATATCTGAAATTAATATAACCCAATTATAATAATTATGTACATTATAATTTTTTTTAAGAGTTTTAAAA
>WNWK01006188.1:0-50000 GCA_009830355.1 Cherax destructor | reverse complement strand
TTCAGCAGGAAGTATATCAATAATAGTATATTCCGAAAGGTATGTTAAACACAATATGCGGTTTATGGTGTGTGATTGTGAATACCTTTCTTCCACCAGGGACTAATAAAATATATGGTGGGCGATACGGTTTTATTTTAACACATCGGACGGTTCCTACAGAGGCAGGGTGGCCCGAAAAATAAACACTTTCACCACTCACTCCATCACTCTCTTGCCAGAGGCGTGCTGACACTACAGTTCAAAAACTGCAACATATCTTCACACTTTCACAGTGCAGGCACTGTACTTCCCATCTCCAGGACTTAAATCCGGCTAACCGGTTTCCCTGAATCCCTCCATAAATGTTACTTTGCTTACACTCTAATAGCACGTCAAGCTATAAAAACAATTTGCCTCCACTCTCTCCTTTCTAACACGCTCACGCATGCTTACTAGAAGTCTAAGCCCCTCGCACACAAAACCTCATTTATGCCCGTCCGTCCAATCTTTCCTAAGACGACCATCTTCATTCCACTGCAGATTTATACGCCCTCCCAGTTATTCTGTTTCTTTCCAACCTCTCTAAATGGCCGAACCACCTCAACAACCACTCCTAAGCCCTCCGGACAATACCTTTAGAAACTCCTGGATCGTCTCCTAATCTTTAGGCTACGGATTCTTTGCATAATATTCACACCACACATTGCCTTCAAATACAACATCTCCACTGCCTCCAGCCTTCTCTTTGTTGCAACCTTCACCACCCATGTTTCACACCCATATATAAGCGTTGGTACCACTATACTCTCATACATTTCCCTCTTTGCTTCCATGGATAATGTTCTTTGTATCTAGACTCCTCAGTGCACCACTCACCTTTTTTCCCCTCATCAATTCTATGGTTCACTTCATCTTTCATAGAACTATTTGTTGACAAGTTCACTTCCAAATATCTGAATACATTCACTTCCTCCATACTCTCTCTCTCCAATCCGATATCCAGTCTTGCATTACCTAAATATTTTAACCTCATCACCTTGCTCTTTCCTATGTTTACATTTAATTTCTTTCTGTTACATACCCTTCCAAACTCGTCCACCGACCCCTGCAACTTTTCTTCAGAATCTCCCAAAATCACAGTGTCATCAGCAAAAAGCAACTGTGACAACTCCCACTTTGTGTTAGATTCTTTATCTCTTAATCCCACACCTCTTGCCAACACCTGAGCATTCACTCCTCAGTAAACCTCACATTGTGTTGCATTAACTTGCTCCAAGAGGAAGTTCTTGATCAGCTGGGCTGTTTCGCTTACCTTAGACGGAGTGCTGCTAACAACAATAGCCTGACTGACAAGACCATCAACCAAAAATGGCCCGGGACCTGGTTTGACCAGAGGATATCAGTGAATCTCTCACAGACATCAACTCGTTATCCTATGAGCGGTATTAATTACTAAAAAAATCTTAAATATTTTACTCTGTTAAAAACAATGGTATCTTAACCTGGTAAAGATACCTTATATCTTGCTCTGTTGAAGATAATGTCTCACCATTTCAGTGTTATTTACCTCAGTTGTTTACTTGTGTATATTAGTATTCACGTGAAGTCTCACGAACGTCCCAAGAAACACTACTTATTACCAATGTTTCAACAAGTTCACATTATTATTGCATTTATGATGAAACGCTAAGCCCGTAGGGGTCACACAACGCCTGGGGAAGAAGATGTAATCAGGGATGATCTTAAGACGTTTAGGGATTGATTCAGTCATATCAATGCTCCAGCATCATTATTTTTCGTATATTTGTTGCAATATCTGATCCATGATAAGAACATAAGAACATAAGAAAGAAGGAACGCTGCAGCAGGCCCACTAACCCATGCGAGGCAGGTCCATGTCACTCCCCGGCTTAGACCAATGACCACCTAGTCAGGTCACTTCCACTTAAGGAAGGAACACGGCATAAGACCTATTAGCACAAGCTAGTCAGGTCCAACTCACACCTACTCATCTATTTATCGCACCTATTTTTAAAACTACACAACGTCTTAGCTTCTGCAATATCAATATTGGCAAAATCTTCTACATTTTTTTTTTACGATAGTTTTCACCACCCTCTGGAGGTCAATTATTTCCTGGCGCAGACTGGTGGTCGGTCTGCACAGAAATCAATTGCTTTCTTGCCAAAACGACATAACATGCTAATGTAAAGGAAATTGAATGGAGTGTTCCAGTGACAGAGGGCAAACAAACTTGTACCATCGGTCAGAATTACTGGCTAACTTCTGCCAAGTAAAAGGAGCAAAACCAAACTCAAAGTTTCTAACAATTTGCAAATTTTACCAAGGGAAAAATGTGAATATAAATTTACAGATCAGTGAAAGCGTTTTCCTGTTGAGCTTGTTGTCAGTCAGTTTTTTTTCACAACTGCGAATGACAGTCATACAAAGTTATCACAGCATTCAAAGCGCAGAATCCCGAAGTACTCGCAGTAATCGATGCTTATCCTCAAGTCATCACAACTCTCTCAGCTTCAAGTCTCAAAGCCCTCAGAAGTACTCAGAACTTCGAATACCTTAGTCTTCAGACTATATATATATATATATACCACAAACTTGTTAACATTTGCATGAAATGGTCATAATGCTCACCAAAAGAAAATGCAGTTCTTTACAGCCTAAGTCATTAGTTGTCTAGCAATAATTTTTTGCTGCATCATGCTATCTCATGTTGTATCATGTTATATTATGTTATATCATGCTATCTCATGTTGTATCATGTTATCTCATGTTGTATCATGTTATCTCATGTTGTATCATGTTATCTCATGTTGTATCATGTTATCTCATGCTATCTCATGTTGTATCATGTTATATCATGCGAGATAACTAAGGAAGGCAAACATCAAGTGACAAAGCAGCAAAAGCACGGAATGCCAAGAATAAATTGCAAATGAAAAATAGAAGTCAAAATACTGAGACTAAAATATTACAACTCACAATTTAGAATGGAAATTTCGGTTCGTGCTCGACCATTATCAAGTCAAGAGGGAGAGAATAATGTTGTTCTAGTGTGTGTGTGTGTGTGTATACTCACCTAGTTGTACTCACCCAGTTGTGGTTACAGGGGTCGAGTCACAGCTCCTGGCCCCGCCTCTTCACTGGTCGCTACTAGGTCACTCTTCCTGCTCCATGAGCTTTATCATACCTCTTCTTAAAGCTATGTATGCATCCTGCCTCTACATCACTTCCCAGACTATTCCACTTCCTATCAACTCTGACTAAAGAAATACTTCCTAACATCCCTGTGATTCATCTGAGTCTTCGACTTCCAATTGTGACCCATTGTTGCTGTGTCCTATCTCTGAAACATCCTGTCTCTGTCCACCTTGCCAATTCCTCTCAGTATTTTATGTCTTTATATATCCCTTATCTCTCCTGTCCTCCAGTGTCGTCAGGTCGAGTTTCCTTAACCTCTCCTCGTAGGACATGCCCCTTAGCTCCGAGACTAGGCTTGTTGCAAACCTTTGCACTTTCTCTAATTTCCTTACATGCTTGGCTAGGTGTGGATTCCAAATTGGTGCTGCATACTGACATACACAGTGTACAGGGTCCCGAACGATTCCTTATTGAGATGTCGGAATGCTATTCTTAGGTTTGCTAGGCGCCCATATGCTGCAGCAGTTATTTGGTTGGTGTGCGCCTCAGGAGATGTGCTTCACCACTCTTCTCCTGATAATCTTCTCCATGACTTTCCATACTATACATGTCAGAGACACTGGTCTGTAGTTTAGTGATTCGTGTCTGTCTCCTTTTAAAAAAAAATGGGACTACATTTGCTGTCTTCCATACCTCAACTAGTCGCCCTGTTTTGATAGATGTGTTGAAAATTGTTGTTAGTGGCACACATAGCGTCTCTGCTCCCTCTCTTAGGACTCATGGAGAGATGTTATCCGGCCCCATCGCCTTTGAGGTATTTAGCTCGCTTAGCAGCCTCTTCACTTTTTCCTCGATTGTATGCATTGTGTCCAACACTTGATGGTGTAACCCATCTCTCCGTCTTTCTGGAGTCTCTTCTGTCTCCTCTGTGAACAGTTCTTTGAATCTCATGTTGAGGTCCTCACAAAGTTCTCGGTCGTTTCTTGTGATCTTCCTTCCTTCCTCAGCCTGATTACCTGGTTCTTGACTGTTGTTTTCCTCCTGATGTGGCTGTGCAACAGCTTCGGGTCAGATTTGGCTTTCGCTGCTGTCATTTTCGTATTGTCGTTGGGCCTCCCTTCTTACCTGTGCATATTTATTTCTAGCTCTACGACTGCTCTCCTTATTCTCCTGGGTCCTTTGCATACTATACCTCTTCCATTGGGTTTGGCCTCTCTACCCCTTTGAGTGAACCAAGGGTTCATCCTGGCCTTCTCGTTATTTCTGTTACCCTTGGGTACAAACCTTTCCCCATTTTCCTTGCATATTGTTGTCACATATTCCATCATCTCATTTACTGATTTTCCTGCCAGTGCTCTGTCCCACTGAACCTCGCACAGGAAATTCTTCATACCTCTAGTCACCTCACTTGTAGTTTAGATTCGTTCGTCCTGCCCTCCCTGCTTCCCTCTCCACTTGTAACTATGTATTCGAAGCTCAAAACCACATGGTCACTGGCCCCGAGGGGTCTTTCATATATGATATGCTCAATATCTGCACTACTCAAGGTGAATACTAGGTCTAGTCTTGCTGGTCTATCCTCTCCTCTCTCTCTGGTAGTGCCCCTTACATGTTTGTATATGAGGTTTTCCATTACAACCTCCATCATCTTAGCCCTCCACGTTTCTGGGCCCCCATGTGGCTCCAAGTTCTCCCAGTCAATTGCTTTGTGATTGAAGTCACCCACAATCAGTAGCGTTTCCCTGGCCACTTCAACCAGTGTGTCAACCATCGCTATGTTACTCCATGCTCTTGCCTTGGCCTCCTGCTGTTCTGCTGTTCTGTGGCAATTACCACCTTGGTACCTCCAGACTGAAGTGTTCCTATTATATAATCTCTTGCTTCTTCTCTGCCTCCTCTCTCCAGCTCATCAAAATTCCAATGTTTTTTTTTATGAGCAATGCTACTCCTCCACTCCCTCTGTCTTTCCTCAGGATCTGATATCCCGTTGGAAAGATGACATATGTTATCACTTCTGTGAGCTTGGTTTCGGTGAGAATTATGATGTCCGGTGATAATCCTTTGATTCTTTCGTGTCACTCTTCCCACTCATTCGTTATTCCATCAGCGTTGGTGTACCATATCTTCAGTTTCCTCTCCAACACAGTGTTCTGATGGGTCTGTGGGGGTGGAGGACCTGGTAGCGTGCTGTGGGATTCTACAGCATGTTGTGGGGTGGGAGCTGTAAGTGTGGATTGTGGTTTGTGTTGGTACAGCGTATTTGGCTGTGGGGTTCTGATGGTGGTTGTGTGTGTGCTTGCGCTTGTTGCTCTGCCCGGCTCTGGTGTGTGTGTGTGTGTGTGTGTGTAGTTTACCCTAAGATGTGTTTGAATATCACTTATTTTCCACTGTTGTTGTGTTGGTCCATAATTACTCGAGTCTTGGAAGACTCGAGTCTTCATCTTTTACCAATGTAAACTACATTTTCTATATTTGTTTTTGTATTGTACATTGGAATTTTTGGTTCTTGAAAAACTCATTATGTTGATCGAATTTTCACAGAAACATTAAAAATTAGGCAGTGAAGAAAACATTGTATGTTAGTCCTGCGCTCTTCAGCTCTACTCTGATGGATACAATAGATTTTACCACCACCTTCAGGTCAAGTCTGGATGAAGAGAGTTTAGGTAAGACCCTTGTTGGGTGAGCTGGGAAGTGGTGACAGGGGCAGGTTTGGAAGAATCCCTAACTTCAGCCGCAACTGCTACACATAGACTATTGGTGGTGAAGATTTACCTATGTGGTGTGACTTGTTCTCGTCCCTTAAACCTACTGTCAATGTTTTAAAAAAATCGTAATAAAAAATTAAATATTTTTAAGGAAAGGGTAAGGATCGAACCCTCTTCTGTGATATGCGTGGTGTATTTATAGGGACGGCTACACGAATGACCTTAAAAATGCCTGTTAAATCTACTGAACTCCCCCTCGTAGTGCAGTAATAGACAATAGGAGCAGCAGACCACCACCCAATTTCTTGAACATGTTACTACCATTTATTATCATGTTTTTGAACCACTGACAATACCTTTGAGAGACAAGAGCTATATATATCACGTGGACTGCGTGATATATATAGTAGTATGGTGTGCCTTTAAACATCACAGTAGTATGGTGTGCCTGTAGACATCACAGTAGTATGATGTGCCTGTAGACATTACAGTAGCTGTTAAACATTTGTAGACATCAAGACTGAAGTACTTCATAGTACAGGAAGAACTAGCACATACTTGACCTTTGCTTCGAACTCTATCTATTCCTTAAATTACAATCATATATATATATATATATATATATATATATATATATATATATATATATATATATATATATATATATATATATATATATATATATTATACTGTATCGTTATTTATCCACATTTTAGCTCAAGTGCACAAAACGTGCATATACAGATGATGCAATCAAACAAATACACAGACAGAAAATTATTTGATATAATACAAACATGACGAATGAGAACAAACACTTCACTCACTGACACAAACATTTATTGTGAAGATTTACTCTGCTTCCCTTACACTTTTTTCCGTATATGCGAGTTAATATTAACATTTATCACTGATACAGACAGACAGACAGAATATCATTAAGTTTCTCCAAAAAAAAAAAATCCGAAAATTTCCAATTATAGACACAACTTTCCTTCTCCCCAAACGGAAAATTCTCAAAAATGCTTGGATAATATTTTATGCCCATGGATCAACGAAAGACCAGAAGCCACTAAAGCCCAAAAAATAAATAAAACACAGGTAAAGCAGAGGTGTCTATTTCGACCTTAATCGCAGACCCTCTTCAGCAGATATGCTATAAAGGATCCCTGACTGTGGCCAAAATATACAAATATCTTTTACCTGTGTTTCGTTTTTCGCTCCAAGCGATTTCTCACCATTCATTCCCAAACATGTCAGGCAATTGTTCACCTTATTAAAGGATTGCATTGTAATTAATAATTTCTCATTATTTCTCTCTTCGTCTGCTTTTAATGAAGCTTTATAGCATTCTTCAGACTACGTTTATTATGAGGCATGTTTTCTGTACAAGCCACGGGGATATACGCTGTACAAGATAGAGAGAGGGGGTGGAAGTGATGTGTGGTTCTCCCCCTTCCCTTCCCATCCCTAGATCAGGTCTGTGTCAAGGGTAAACAGCCACGTTGTTTGCTTGTCTATTCCCTGGAAATCTATGCTACCAACCCCACCTACCAAAGTTCCAGTGAACGGCCGTCTCAAGCTAGTACCAGCTACATGTGTTTGGCGTCAGCCGAGCTGCCCTGCTATAGAACATGAGAGAGCACCAGGGGCCAGGAGCTGTGAATCGACCCCTGCAACCACAACTAAGTAAGTACGTACACTCACACACAAAACGATATTCAATAAAATATGCAACCAGTTTTTTTAAAGCTACCTAGAGTATTAAGATTCAAACGTGAGACACATTTCAGGATAGCTCTGTAAATATATATATATATATATATATATATATATGGTAATGAAACCACGAAACAAATGGTATTGAAACATTTACCAAACTGCGGCAGGCCAGGGTTCGACCCCACGACACATTGTCCTGCCTCAAAAAACAACACAACGTACGTGTCGTCCTATCCACTCCGTCATCGATCCTACAAACAACATGAGCCTAGCGAACTAGTCTTGTTTCATGTTGCGAGGACACTCGTGGCAGTGGATACTCAAGGACTAATTTCAGCCTCCTCCTGTTTGAATACCCGCCTCAACAAGCAGTCTATATAGTAATGAAACCACGAAACAAGTGGTTCTGAAACAAGTTCGCTAGTCTCATGTTGTTTGTAGGATCGATGGCGGAGTGGATAGGATGACACGTAGGTTGTGTTGTCGCTTGACAATGTGTCGTGGGTTCGAACCCTGGCCTGCCGCAGTTTCGAATAATATATATATATATATATATATATATATATATATATATATATATATATATATATATATATATATATATATATATATATATATATATATATATATATATAGGTGATAAATTCAAATGTGTAAATGTATATCCCTCCCTTTATGATTACCAGAAGTCCAAGATTAAAGAGGGGTGACTGCTCTCAAGGTTACCTTTTCCCTTATTTCCTTGCAATCAAAATTCAAGTCACGTTAATGTATTAATATTAGAGGGCCAAATTATAAGGGTCATAAAGTATCAGGTCAGGGTAAAGGGAGGTAATAAGGGATTATTAAGATAGGAAGGGTAGGGTGTGGCCTTAATCCCTTGGGGGCAAAAGCTCCTTTACCAGCCTCAAGTCATTTCCTCCAAGGGAACAAATGGTATTAATATGATGTTATTTGTGAGTGAAAGGAGAAAACAAAACAGAAGTTAGGACAGGTGAAGAGGAGAGGAGAAAACCAGAAGTTAGGACAGGTGAAGAGGAGAGGAGAAAACCAGAAGTTAGGTCAGGTGAAGATGACAGGAGAAAACCAGAAGTTAGGTCAAGTGAAGATGACAGGAGAAAACCAGAAGTTAGGTCAGGTGAAGATGAGAGGAGAAAACCAGAAGTTAGGTCAGGTGAAGATGACAGAAGAAAGCCAGAAGTTAGGTCAGGTAAAGTGAAGAAAAAGCCAGAAAATAAGTTAAGTGTAGAGGAGAAAGCTAGGATACAGGTCAGTGAATACGTGAGAAGACTTGTCATATCTTGTGTGTTCTGATTTTAGAACATTGGACATTATATTAGGCAAGGCAAACATCAGCAGAATCAAAATGATTCACGAATCTTAGTCCTGATTTTGTCTCTCTCCTCACCTCTTTACTCCACATGTCTTCTACCTTTCTCTTTCCTCTCTCTCTCTTGATAATGGCCACCGACGAACCGAAATGTCGCGTAAATCCGCTCCAAATTGTGGGATAATTCCATTATTGGTATAAAATACAGACAAGTTGATGAATAAGACATGTGCCATACTTGTGTGTCTTCATTGATGAGATGTATTGCCAACAAGTGACCGTTCGAGCCCATGCAGATAATATATGCTGGAGACAGTGG
Organism: Cherax destructor; assembly: GCA_009830355.1. Taxonomy (NCBI): domain Eukaryota; kingdom Metazoa; phylum Arthropoda; class Malacostraca; order Decapoda; family Parastacidae; genus Cherax; species Cherax destructor. The sequence continues at coordinate 40,780 of WNWK01006188.1, read as the reverse complement.
AAGAAGTTAGGTTAGGTAAGGTTCGTCAGGACACCGGACAAGTGTTTCCTGACGCGGGTCTTAGTCAGATGATGACCCGCCGTTGGAGCTTTTGGTCATCTGATCGAGGCCTTCCGCTGGCTTACCGGTCCCCCCCTTTAAAAATTATGGTCTATTACAACCATTTTTTTTTTTGGGGGGGGGGAAGAAGTGGAACGCTAACCTTGTAGTGTTCAGTCCCTCAGCCTTGATAAGTGTTCAGTACCTTTACCCTTGATAGACCTTGATAGGTGCTCCGTCCCTTTATCTCTTCAGCTTTAAACAGCTCTTAAGTCCTTTAGTAGTGATGTTTAGTTTCTCAGCCTTAATAGGTGTTCAATGCCTCTACCTTGATAGACGTTTAATCCATCTGACCTTATAGCTGTTCAGATCCTCAGTCATAACAGCTGTTCAGATCCTCAGTCATAATAGCTGTTCAGACCCTCAGTCATAATAGCTGTTCAGATCCTCAGTCATAATAGCTGTTCAGATCCTCAGTCATAATAGCTGTTCAGATCCTCAGTCATAATAGCTGTTCAGATCCTCAGTCATAATAGCTGTTCAGATCCTCAGTCATAATAGCTGTTCAGATCCTCAGTCATAATAGCTGTTCAGATCCTCAGTCATAATAGCTGTTCAGATCCTCAGGCCTTGACAGGCGATCAGTACCTTAGGCTTAATAGGTGTTTAATCCCTAATCCTTGATGGGCGTTCAATCCTCCATCCTTGATAGACGTTCCGTCACTCATCCTTGATGGGGTAGTCGTTATAGATCCCTTAATTCCCAGACAATTGTTTCGCCTCACTCATCAACAGTGTCATACAATAACCTGTGTAAACCCCCTCTTCATGAACCCACATTAACACACATGTACACCTGACCACAATAAACCTCACGTAATTTTAAAAGTAATTTTTTTTGTGGTGTTGACACCTCACATATTTCTCATATGTAGTAGAAGTTGTAATATTTACACAGCTGTTAACCTTTAAGGTCGATCAGTGCTCAGAGTCAGAAAAATTTATGCAAAACACAATGGAAAACAATGATAAAATCAAGCAAGATGTGTGTCGGTACCTGGAAGATCCGATGAAGGTATCCCCATAGTGCATAACCCCAGTCCCCTCTACCTCAATGCACGCGACTGGAATAGTGCAGAGTGCGGCATAATTTTGTAATGCAGTTACTGTAAATATCAGCACTTAAGATTTGAAGCAAACCATAAGCATTCACAAGACTTCGTGCTGAAACTAATACCTCAGTTTCTTCAGTAAAAATAAATAAAGTAGAACATATACACCCCAAATGTAATTAAGACACGCCAGCTTTGAAGCTAAGCCGATGAAGCATTCTCTTGTTATCTAGGAGACCAGTGTCCTAAAAATCCCCCTAAAAACCCGATTTTTTTTCCAGTTTTCTTTTCTCAATTATATTCTATTTCAAATTCACTACACTCTTATAAGAAAAAAAAATAATTTTGTTTTTTATGGAAATTCAGTTGAATGAAATTGCTTAAAGCTGCTAAACTGACCCCCACACAGCCCAAAATCAAAACAAAAATTCTCACATTTATCATACACTAGCCTTTAGGGTTTGAAGCCGATCAGAAGAGGCATTCTATGGTTATTACAAGGGAAACTATTTAATAAAAAGGGCAAATTAAAATTTACACAGCTCAATTTTAGCACCAGGCTTTGTTTTAATAAAGCCCCCGACTGGGTTGCGGGGGGTTTGACCCCGGAACACCCTCCAGGTAGTACAATGAAAGTCTGAAGCCTATCAGGAAAGTCACTGATCTAATTCTAACTATTCCATTTTTTTTAACAATTTCAGTAAAATTTCAAATTTGCATCTACCCGGACTAAAGTCATGGAGTATCATCCTTTTTATAGATTATATCATCATTAATATTTAGAAGTCAATCTGAAGTATTCTCCTGGTATTAAACATAAGTATCCCTATTGAACAAAATTGACAATTTGGGACTTAATACGACTAATAACAACGTGAACCTTGCTATTAGAAAGCCACAGCAGAGGTGAGAATTTGAAGCTGCTTATCATATGGATGACTCGCCAGTTATGGCAGTATGGTATTTTTTACTATATCCACAAATTTTATTTCACACAAGCTAAACTTATTTGGCACTATCCTGGCCCTAAGATGCATCGGGTGGGTAAATAGGTAGGTAATATTTGTCAGGAAACCGGTAAACCAGTGGAAGGCCTCGGTCATCTGACTGAGACCTTCCGCTGGTTTACCGGTCCACCCGTTTAAAAATTAATGTTATAATAATAATATTTATTTTTAAGATGCATCAGCCATTAAAAGCATAAGCCGTTCAGAAGAGGTAAATTAAAATTTATTTAACGGGATTTAACGGGGATAAAAGTTCCACACTTTTACACACAATGTTCAGATCTGCAACACGTTTGAATTTCCTCTCCACCGTCCTCGAATTAGGAGGCAACACCACTGAGGGTTTTGGAAGTTATCCCAGCTATTCCAGGATGCTGGGGATGTTATCCCAGCCATTCCAGGATGCTGGGATGTTATCCCAGCCATTCCAGGATGCTGGGAATGTTATCCCAGCCATTCAAGAATGCTGGGGATGTTATCCCAGCCATTCCAGGATGCTGGGAATGTTATCCCAGCCATTCCAGGATGCTGGGAATGTTATCCCAGCCATTCCAGGATGCTGGGGATGTTATCCCAGCCATTCCAGGATGCTGGGGATGAGTTCAATAACTTTGGTCATAGGACACCTGCACATGTTCCATTTTTTTTTTTTTTGCCTTGGTTACCGTATACAAGTGCTGGACATTTGAATCCTATCGGATTAGGCCTTTTAGAGGTTAGGTTAAGTAAGGTATATTAGGAAACAGGACAAATGTTTCCTAACGAGGTCATAGTTATAATCATTTAGTAATAAGGCATTTTCGAGTTATGAGCAAAAGAAAATGGTAAGTTGGAGTGAAAAACAGAAAAAAAAAAATTCTGGCAACTACTTACAGGCCTTCTCTCGAGAACAGTAAATAAAAGCAATGAATATAATCACTCAATACAAATAAATATCATCATGCCACGTTAAAATAGCCAACACCGATTAAAATCCTTATTAAATCAGTAATAAAAGACTGCCTCAAAAGTTTACTTTGATGTGTAAACGAAAAGAAGGCGGCACACCTCACTAGGTCTGCATACATTCATCTTGAGAAAACTGTAATGGAAAGCGTAAGATACCTGGAGGGGGTTTCGGGGGTCAACGCCCCCGCGGACCGCTCCATGACCAGGCCATATAATGTGATAAAGTAATTACCAAAGGGGAAATTAGCTCTAATTTCTTAGATCAGGAATTCTTATATCAATATGAGGGCACTCCACTTAGAGGACCACTTACCATACAAGTGTATCAGCCTCTCCAGTCTCTTTCCCTCTCACGGAAACTTTCACATCTGAACACTTTATCCACTCACTTTCTCATTCACATTAATTCTGTTTTTTAAACGCCTCTACGTTACTTTATTAAGTGAACATTATTGGGCTAAACATTTAACTTAACATTAAAAGTACGACTGAGCATAAATCACTGCTGTGTGCGTCAATATCCGCTCACTAGTGTCTCCGAAAACCATCCTCTTTGATGGGTGAGTTAGGTAAACATAGTTGTTGCTCTAATCAGTGTAGCTACGACCACATGTGTCATTTCCAGAGTAAATGCTCAGTGTGTCAGGGAGCCGCGCGACCCAGAATGAGCAGTTGCAGATCACGCCCCCCCAACACAAGCACTAGGGATGCCGAGGACAACGCCGTACCTATCGACCGCGCGCTCTGCCGGCACCTTTGGAACTGCGGGCCGGCCAGAAGGCAGGTTCATTTATCAGCACCAGCAACATCACCTACAGCGCCGCCTCAGTGCGGTTGCAGCCACAGCCGCGCGCACACTGCTTATCTCGGAGCTGTCGACTACCCTCGCTCCTCTACCCTTCCCCACACAACGTTGTTCTCCAGTAACTCCCGTGAGGGTTATTCACCCAGTGGGAGTCATGCGCCCCGTGGGAGTCACGCATCCCGTGGGAGTCACGCATCCCGTGGGAGTCACGCATCCCGTGGGAGTCACGCATCCCGTGGGAGTCACGCATCCCGTGGGAGTCACGCATCCCGGGGGAGTTACGCATCCCGTGGGAGTCACGCATCCCGTGGGAGTCACGCATCCCGTGGGAGTCACGCATCCCGTGGGAGTCATGCGCCTCGTGGGAGTCATGCGCCCCGAGGGAGTCATGCGCCCCGAGGGAGTCATGCGCCCCGTGGGAGTCATGCAGTTTTTGGCGAACATTAGAAAATTTTGAGAACTGAAGCAAACTTTGAACTACGAGATCACTTAGCACTTTTGACTATCAAAATTTAATACCAATAAAAGAACATAATAGGCAAAATTCTCTAGCAAAAAAAAAAAAAAAAAAAAAAAATAGCAACAGCAAACTAAACAAGATTTTAACCTACTAAATGGGGTTAATAGAGCAAAGATACCATCATATTAAACAGTTCGACCACTATATAAGAAGACACTATATAAGAAGACACTATATAAGAAGACACTATATAAGAAGACACTATATAAGAAGACACTATATAAGAAGACACTATATAAGACACTATATAAGACACTATATAAGAAGACACTATATAAGAAGACACTATATAAGAAGACACTATATAAGAAGACACTATATAAGACACTATAAGAAGACACTATATAAGACACTATATAAGACACTATATAAGACACTATATAAGACACTATATAAGAAGACACTATATAAGACACTATATAAGAAGACACTATATAAGAAGACACTATATAAGAAGACACTATAAGACACTATATAAGAAGACACTATATAAGACACTATATAAGAAGACACTATATAAGAAGACACTATAAGACACTATATAAGAAGACACTATATAAGACACTATATAAGAAGACACTATATAAGACACTATATAAGACACTATATAAGAAGACACTATATAAGAAGACACTATATAAGACACTATAAGACACTATATAAGACACTATAAGAAGACACTATATAAGACACTATATAAGAAGACACTATATAAGACACTATATAAGAAGACACTATATAAGAAGACACTATATAAGAAGACACTATATAAGAAGACACTATATAAGAAGACATTATAGAAGAAGACACTATAAGACACTATATAAGAAGACACTATATAAGACACTATATAAGACACTATATAAGAAGATACAAATACTTAAGGTCCAAAACATCCAGATATCGTTCTATGACAGAGGCACCAACATCACACGACTGAGGTGATAGCATCAACGGCAACGTCAGCAACCCCTGCGACAGCAGCAGCGAGAGTGGCAGCGTCAGCAGCAGCGAGAGTGGCAGCGTCAGCAGCAGCGAGAGTGACAGCGTCAGTAGCAGCGAGAGTGACAGCGTCATTAGTAGCGACAGTGGCGGCTTTAGCAACAAGGACATAAAAAAAATAATGTCCCATGTCATACTCCAAAAGCACATTGTAGAAGTGAGCGGCGGCGTCAGGCCATTATCTGCAATCTAAATAATTCCCATAATGCATTCCACATCATTAGTGGTTATTTAACTTTTGGGAACCGCCAAATCAGTAAGACTTACACAGCATCTGGAAACTGTTCCAGACTATGGAACAAAACTCTTCTCCAGGTTGAGGGACTGACCTCCTCAAAACTACATCTTCAAGGGTGATGGAGTAATTACATCGTCTTTACATCTCTACTGCTTCTACTCTCTCCTGTGTACGCGACTGAAGAAGCCAACTGTGTAGGCGAAAGGTTTCGGAAAAAAAGATACCTATCTCTTGAACATGTGTTTTGATAACCTGTCGGTATTGTATTCCATTATCAATATATACACTCATTAGGTTTGTTATCCATTGTTACATATTTAGCAAAATTGGATACATCAGCAGTGTGTTGCTACCCTATTCTACATGATAGTTATACAGTGGGAGCAAGAGGTGGCTGTTTCTCTGTCACATACCATCACATACAGTGTTGAACTATGTCAGCATAAGCTGGGAGGCTTCAGTAGGGGAATAGGGATATTGTCGTCCATTTATGAAGTGGAGGGGAGAAGGGAAGAGCCTTGATACTGGTTAAGAGCTTTTGATCCATGGAATTGACGCAACCCCTCTCTTCCAAATCTGATTTGATGAACTACCACTCCCCAGGCGCTCTAAAACCCTTACGGTTCTAACGCTTACCCCCATGAATATAATAATACGTTTGCTTGTTTGGGTTCTTGCTGCTGCTGCGACTCAACCTGCTTAAAATATCTTTGGTCATCGTTACACCTACTCTTAGGCTGAGGGTCTGAGTACCTAATTTTTCACTGTATATAACTTTTGTGCAAAACAATCTTTCGTGTTGCAATTAACTCATCTTCAGGAGCCTGTAACACGAAATGCCTGGAGCTATCATTCATCTCTTCCTGTGGTTGTTTTGCATCTTGTATAGCTTGTTCACGATTTCTGCATAACCTCTGAAATGAATGGAAAAAGCGACTGATTGCTCTGCTTGCCCGAAATCCTCTGCATAACCATGGGCTTCCTGCATGCACATCCAAGTATCACCCATCTCTATGTAAACATTGTGGAAATATATCTTTGTCTTTGGTTGGCGACATGTCTGCAGGATGAAGATGTCCAGGTGCTGCACATGCGTCTTATTCAGCCTCGGTCATCTTTAAGAGAGAGAATACACTTCTTGCACGGCCTCAGGTGGTGGTGACAACGATGTGTATACCACCAGTGAGCGCGAGGATTCCATGGCTCAGAATAGTGAAGAAAAGACATCTTACAGCGGTGACACATGTTACGCCGCAAAATTTTCATTAAATATATTTTCTGTATAGAGCTTTATCAAGTTATGAATTACAAAGCTCTAATAGAGCGAAACGTTGTGTCAATTAAACCTTGTTCTCAGATGTGCATTTTTCCTTGAAGGATTTGGTCTTTGGATCCTACTAAGTGTGGCACTGTGCCACCACAACCAGGCCTCATTTTGCATAACGAGCCTTTCGTTGCCAACTAATTAGGCCGCGACAGTGTAACGCGAGTGTTTATCTAGCCGCAGTTACTTTCCTCTACGTTTATTTATTTTGGTTATTAGCCACTTTAAACATTTGCACGCTAAGTTAACGTTAAAATTACGTAACGTAACGTTGGGACTGTAAAACGGCTTTTATCATTAGGAAACAGACAGTGAATTAGGGCATTTATACTGATATTTTGCAAGACAGGCTTCATCAATTTCGTTGTGGATGAAATGTTTCCGTAATGTCCTATATACGAATTCGTTTCTTACGAACGCGTCTTTATTTGTTACCAATTACAACTCAAAACTGAAGAATTATTATAAGGAGAGTCTGGACACAGTGAAGGAATTTCACCCTGTCCGCTTCATCCATCAAGTACTGTACGAACTATAAAAAATCCAGACCACTGTCTTATTTCTTTTTTCACTCATGATTTATGTTTTATTAAGATGCAAAAACAACCACAGGGCGAGTTGAATGATAACTCTAGGTCTTTCATGTTGTAATCAACGTCTTCAGGAGCTTGCAATGTTGAATAAATAAGTTGGAGGTCGAGGTAGATTCGTTCCGGGGAACGTCTCTAGCTGGAGCCTGAAGATGTGATGATTGCAACACGAAATGCCTAGAACTATCATTCAACTCCCAATGTGATCGTTTTTGCATCTTTCGTAGCTTGTTCGCGATTATTCCATAATATTCTATTAAATCTGAAATGAAAATCTAGATAAACTTCGAACATCTGCTCTCTTCTCTTTAGCTTCACGAAGAACGATCTTTCGATCACACTTCACTCGCGGCGCTCTGAAATAATTTTCCAGTAACCTATACTGGAAGACCAAAAACCGATAGGACTAGCTGAAGGCAGGTTGAACCAGGTGTTCAATAAATTAAGCATAATGCTCCCCGGCTTACCTGCGGTCCTCATTATCTTAATCTTGTGCCGCATAGAGTCAGTTTTACGTGATGAACCTTAAGAGGGGATTCAGGTGAGGTTGTGGATATTGGAAGAGATGGAAAGAATGCAAGAGGGTAGGATACGTTTTATTCGTAAAGTTGATGCTGTTTTTTTGGTATTAAGATGGCCTTTATGTGCAGTAATGACGCACAATAAACTCCTGGTCCAGGTGATATTTGCGTCAAATTGCTGGATAAACGTAATCAAATTGTGTTTATAAGGAGTCAAATGGACTGAATTAAGATTAGTAAGGTGACATTTTCACGGGACTGTTTACAATTATTGAAACGTCGAAAAATTGCAAAAAAAGTCATTTTGCAATGTACCCAGATTCCAGGAGGAGACGATGTCAGGATGTACAATGTGGCAGATGATCTTCAAGACGCTGTTAATAATACTGTAAGTCCTCTGGTATTCCCTCGCCGTAGCGCAGTAGAAACATTTGCAAATCTCAGATTGTTTTTTCGTGTTTGGTAAGCGAGTGATCAGCTCAGATCTCAGCTAATAATATTACCAGAATTGTGTTTAAATGTGAAAATAAAAATGTTTTGCCTCACCACTTGGTATCCTAAGTTTATTTTGAACATAAAATAAGGACATTGTGAATAATGTATACCCAAATGTCCTGTTAGTCTATTTATGGTTTAGTTTTTAGAATTTTTGTGTATCTATTGCTCCTTCGCTACCGTATATAGGATGGACGTCGTATGCACAATAAACTAGCAGCTTTAGTGGCGATATTTAATAGCACACGACGACGAAGGGAAAAAAAAGGAAAAAAAAAATTATTATTATTATTAGCAGCAGCATCACTAGTTCTGACAACCACTAAAGGTATCCTTTCTGGGAATATCTGTATACATTACTACTACTGATAGCAATAATCTTCATATATGCCCTTTTACACACGTCTTGAGGCACGTGCTTTATTTCTGAGACTAATAAACGCGTTATACTGTGATAAAGACCCATGTGAGGTGATTTCTTAATGACCAATAAACCATCAACAACTTTCCAGTCTGGAAGAGCGAGGTCAGGTATGACACCCAATTTGGAAAGAGGAAGTGTGGTCTTTTTGCTGGAGCCTTTCCTCATATTAAACCTGTCGTTCTTTTGCCAGTGCTAACCCTTCATACAGTGACAGAAACGATTCATTGGAATGACGAACGACCAAACATATCTCGTCTGTATGCAGTCAGGTGCTCGTCCAAGTTGCTGGAGGCAATTTCCTGCTCAGTGGCAAAGAATTACTCCATGAAATAGACTCCTGCGCACAGGTCATCAGTCATACAGTGTATACAGGTCATACAGGTCAATGAGCACACTACGAGCATGTCATCAAACTCATCAACGCAAATGCAGTATAAAGCGATCCTTTATTGGCAAGTCTTCGCCCACGCAGTGGGCTTTATCAAGTCACAACAGGTCACTACACACAGAGTTAATAGGTACAGGTCACAAGACACATATTACATCCTCACCCTCAACATAACTCGTGCAAAGCGTAACTCATAGCATGTAATACATGGTAGGATAATACAAAGGAAGAATAAAATACTATTCACACTAGTTGTAGTCTTATACCCCAAGTGTATTTGTGTTAAGGTAGTAAGTAGCGAAGCATTATTATGCATTGTGTGAACCAAGACCCAAGGAATGTCATGCAATATAACGAAGTCAACATCTGAGAGAAAGAGCTGGATCTCTTTTGTCCCGCACTCTTTGTAATCCTGGTAATCACCCACACTGGATCACAGACTCATGCATACTAAGGCGTACTGCCAACTGCCGACAGTAATGAGAAAAACAGAGGTGCTGAACCTTTTTTTTTTTTATTGTGACGACGTTTTTGTCTTGTGTCGACCTTTATCAAGATAACTTGTCAAAGCTCTAAAGCAAGTGAGTCGTCATCACTGTGTACCTTTCTGAACCTGGAATAGCGGCAGCTACCTGCTGATGGAATAAACATGCGTAGATCTTCTGGCTGACATCCGCACGCCATTCAGAGTTTCTCAAAGGATGATGCTGTGCTGCTTGTCAAGGGAAGATCGGCGTCAGAGAGAAGCCTAGTAGATGAATTTAAAATAAATAAAAGTGCTAAAACCCACTATGTTACTAAAAGACTGAAGGCATTGTTCCAGTCAGGGTATTGTGCCTTCTTTCTTTCTTTTTTTCAGACTGATAGGAAGAATACTATCAAGTCAGATGCTGCTAAAATTGTCACAAAAAGTTCTAGAAAGAGATAAAAAGATTCAATCTCAGATAATAAAATCACTAACATTCTGGACCGGTTTTATTTGGGAAAACTTCTGCAATAATTTCTATTATTTTTTAAAGAAAATTCGGTCTTAAAGTTTTTCGTTGATGTGACTGAAAACAAGATCAAACAAGCTGTAACTAAATTACGACAGCATACGCGAGGCTTAGACACACACGCTATGTTTCACCTAACAGAGTTTTGCCCCGGCTATTAAACATTAAAAAATATTCTTTGAAAACTGCTTTGATCCTTATTTACATTTTGCACATGGAAAATCAAAGTTGATCGTGCATTAGACAATGTTTCTCTGAGTTCCTTATAGGAGATTCCTCCCTATGTTCAACTCTTCTCTACTAAGATCATTTTAAAGTGTTATTGGGAAATTAAACCCAGGCAGAAGTATATTGCTAAGAGTCAAGTAAAATTAAATGTCACGTTGGGTGATATTCATATTCCAGACTCGATCCTGACTCTTAACTAAGTATCAAATTCTCTACTAGAATCTAATATATAGGGAGGATGGTAACCTGTGTTGCAGACCTGATACGGCTTAAGTGAGAATAAATATTACAATTATTTTTTGAGAGGAGGTTGGTATTTTGGAGAGATGGCTGGCTGTTGAGAATGAATAGGAATTCAAGATCAAAATATCAAGATATTAGCAAGAGTTTTAGTTAGTTAGTTTAGACTCTCAGGTAAGGACCCACTAGGGGCGAGGGGAAAGTGGGGACAGAAGAAGAATAGCCGGTGAGAGGAAGAGCTGAAGTAGAAGAGAAAGAGTCAGGACTAAACCCAACAGTCTAACTACTTAAAATGTAGCAAGATAAACAGAAAAAAATATATATAAGTAAATTAAAGGCTCTGAAAAATCCGAATCATAAAAAGCTATGAGAGTGTTGTTGCTAGATAAAAAAATAGGAACCTTTAAAAAAATCGTTATTGTAATATATTTAAACTAAATATACCCGTCTGGAGATCTATAGCAATACTTTTCAGATAGGAGACGAAACTGAAAATAGAAGAAGGTAAGTTATAGCGTCTCATGTGAGCAAATGAACCTCGGTGTGGTGAGAGGACATTTTGTGTTACCACACGTCATTTAAAAGGTCATTAAAAATCTAGTATAATTTGAATAATTTTTTCACGCTTTATGCACAACACCAAAACTAAACGTATCTTATGCATTATTTTTTCTCGTTCATATTGTCACCAACGAACTAAACTTTCTTGTTAGGTCTACTCCCATAAAACGTAAAACAGTGCAATTGTCTAGACCAAGTGTGTAAATACCGAGATTGTGTTTCCAGTGTACTGTAGGTTCAACTTGAACCCTAAATTCACTTAATTCCTCGTGTCACACGTGTCCTCGTGCATCACGATCCACTGTCCCCTGCACTCCTCTCAACATTAACTGTGACCTTACACTATCACAGATATTCTGAAAGTCAAGATGTGTCGAGGTGACTCGAATTCCGGAGCCCTGGGTGGGAATACCATAAGAAATCAATGCCAACTCAAAACGTATATAGACTGGGAAGCCATTTTTAGGGAAAGCCACCAGTTAAATTCGTGCAGAAAATGAGGCAAAGCTGGTAAAGTACAAATGAATATGAAGCGGTGAGAATTAGAACTTCACCCCTCGAGTCGTAAACCGAAACAAAATAATAATACAAGTTAGGAATATGTTGGAAGTGAGCGAAAAGTACTTATAATTTCATAATGAAAATGTTAGGTATATGTGGCTATCGCTCTTGAAAGACACGATCACGATAGACAGCAGCACACTAGACCCTAGCAGAGGACTTGCAGCGTTCGGTCTGTACAACAGTGGGGTCAAAGTGTAATTTGAAATTGTCGAGAAAAAGGGAGAGTTGGGCGAGGGTGGAAACGGGAGTCGTCGGAAATGGAAGAACGGAAGGGCAGTCTGGGACCAAAGGAAGCTCCCACGTCAGAGAGAAATAATAGGTATGAAGGAGGAAAAGAGGTGAGCAGAGGGACAATAATAGAGATTGAAATCTGTTTTAATGTTATATTTGCTTATGTTGCTCTTGCTATTATTTGTGCTTAGGATTCACACCCGGAGGTACAGAGTTTACTTTTCAATTTTTTTCTTTCACAACATTGAGAAATTTCCGTTTTATATATTTTAACAACTGAGATTTAAGCAAACTTTGAGAGAAAATCAGGAATTATTTTACTTGAAAAGCTTCAACAGATGCCAGATATACAACAATTGTGTCATATTAAAACTTAATAATACTACTGGGAACAGATATAACCTGGCGCTGACAGGATGAGAGTAAACGCTCAGTGAACATCCACCAAGAAATATACATTCAACTGTGTATATACCTGTTCCTGAGGACAGAATGGCCCAAGTCGCTTTTAGTATTCCGGCGTGAATAAATTGAGAGTTGTGCGAGAGGCAGCACTGACCAGTGTCAGCCAACCTCGGCTTTGTTGCAATTTATTTCAAACCAACTGCAGTAGCCTCAGTTCACACACACTGAGGTGACATCAGTGTGTGATTTCTTCAGTTCTCAACCACAGACTTACCTTCCACAATACTTCACATACTTTCAATTTCATTCATATACGCAATAATTCGTTCATAAGATATAATTCCGAAGAATTTTACGGGCATGTAGAAGCCCATCTAATGCATTTGAAATTGTCAAGATTTTAGAAGCTCTACGAATGAGAACACAGTGTGACTTAAACTCTTAACATTCAATGTCATAAGCCAATAGGGGTCATACAACACCTATTATTATTATTATTGTTATTATTATCATCATCATCAAGGGGAAGCGACAGCACCTATAGAACGAAAAAAGTAGGGGAAAGAGGGACTTTAGGTTTTCTAACCTATTTAATGTATATCAATAGTATTATATGCTGACATGTTAAGACAATATGAGGTTTACGGCATTTTATTGAGAAGACGTTTCGCCCACATGAGACTATCAATTCTAATTGATGAAGTTCCTGGTGGTGAAACGTCTTCCTGGTAAAATACCATAATCCAGGTGTTTTCTCCTTCATGGAAGATAACTCGTGGGTCGAGACCCGTAGTCGTCATCGTTGTCGCCTCAATGTGTGATTATGACCACAAGTAAACGCTAAACCCACAAGGGTCATACAATGTTGCCTCAGTGTATGAACTGCGGTTACTATACGAAGTTAGAAATATTTTACAGCAGGACAGAGGTTGTCTGGCACACGGGACACCGGTACCTTACACAAGTGGCACATGGCACACTTCTGCCTCTCTCACAACTGACACTGTACGCTGCTGCTCTTACACACCTGGCACATGGATGCTGCTGCCTCTCATATAAATCACAAGAAATTTAAATAAGTATGTGAACTCAACACGAGATTCTTTTCCTAATTTTTTCCCTAAAATATCCTGTGACTAAGTCACCACTGTGAGCAGGTCACCTCAGTGGCCAGGTATCTACTATGGCTGCCCAGGTAACTACAATGGCTGCCCGGGTAACTACAATGGCTGCCCAGGTAACTACTATGGTTGCCCAGGTAACTACTATGGTTGCCCAGGTAACTACTATTGCTGGCTAGGTAACTACTATTGCTGGCTAGGTAACTACTATTGCTGGCTAGGTAACTACGTAACTGGCCAGATAATTACTATGGCTGGCCATGTATTACTAATGAGACATTTATCAGTATAACCATCTACAAGAGAATACTAGGTCAGCCTCGTCATCCCACTCTAGCATTTGGACTGTTTCTGGCTCTGTAGCAGTTGCCAGTACTCATTCTGGACTCATTCTTTACCTTATAGAGTTTTTAACAGCGCTTTCAATATTGAGAAAAACACTAACAAAAAGTTTGAGAACTTTAATGCAATAAAAAAAGGTGTCTAGGGTTAATATTATTTACAGTCAAAAGTAGTAGTGGAATTAGGCTTCTGCTCATCACTAGGGACATGACGTCAGTAACTTATAATAAGTGTTCAGTATTTCTGTAGATTTTTTTAAAATGAGCTTTTAGAATATTACTTAGTATACAGTAAAATACTCTTGATGAACTGTACCATCTGGTATGTTACTGTACTGTATTGTACTTGAAGTACTAAAGTAAGTAATGAGTGTGTAGTGCTAAGCAAAACTCGACTTAGAACGTGACTGACAAAATAAGTCCCTAAATAGACTAACTTTTCGCCAACAGAGACATGAAGCACAGCTTCCTTGTAGAGTACAGCGACCAGTTCGCCAAATACCAAATGCACAAAGCAGCCGTGAGCAGCACAATGTCAGGAAAGGAAGGAGAAATAAAAAAACGATCCCAACTGAGAACAATCGACATACCCTCCATACAAGGCAAAAAAGAAAAATGAAAAAATAATCCCGAATGATTCAATCTGGGTTCAATAACTTCCAAACTCCGACTACGACTGTGACTGTACGTAGATGGCAGTCAAGATAAGGTAGTTTAGAGTTAGACTCATGACCTGAAGCATAGCGTCTCATGAAACACGTCAGAAAATATAAAAAATCACCAATTCAAAATATGGCTCAGTGAACGAAGTTGCACAGAGTTACGAGATGTATGTTCCGGTTCAACAACGGATACATACTCTACCAGAAAAACTAGTCTACATGACACGAGCAGAGAACAACGTTCTCCCAGTCAGCAGAGGAGAGGTGTTGCCTCGATGATTTTTGAGGCGTCAGGTGTCCTAGAGGACATCAGAAAAATTAAAGACATGGAAGAGAGCCTTGGCCTATCTTTAAACCCCACCAAATGTGAAATAGTTTCTACCAATCGACAGATGATCCAGAATATTAGTGCTGTTTTCCCAGGAGCACGAAACATTGATTCTGCCGACAGCACTCTCCTTGGTGCTCCTCTTGGACCCAGTGCCATTGATCTGATCCTCGAAACGAAAATCTCAGACTTCAGGACGATGAAAGTCAGGATGAAAGACACTGATACACATACCTATTGGTGTCGAAGAATCTGGAACCCAGTTCCTGTCCATCCCAAAACTTACCTATTTCCTGAGATGCTCCCCAAGCCTTCAGCAGTCCGAAACTCAAGGAATATGACTACCTCCTAAGACCATGCTAGAGAGTGTATTGAATTTTTCCCTTGAAGATGGACAGTGGTTACAAGCCTCACTTCCAGTCAGGCTTGGGGGGCTGGGAGAACGAAACCCTCCCAGATTGCCCTACCAGCTTTCCTATCCTCTTCCATAGCATTAAGCGAGTTAATCAAACAAATTCTTCTGGGCAACCTCAGTGACACAGCAAGAATACAGGACCCTAGCTACGCCAGTGCCATCACTGAATGGGAGACTCGTTCCAGCACCGAAACCTATTGCAGAACTGGCCTACAAACAGTCAAGTTGGGATGGTCCAATCGCTGAAGAGGTACTTGCCAACATGCTTAGGGATGTAACATCAGACAGGGAGACTGCACGTCTCCAAGCTGTGAGTGCACATCACTCTGAGGACTTCTTCCAAACAGTTCCCAATTCGACAATGGGATCACGCTACTACCCTAAGACTCTCCGTATTCTAGAGGCTCTCCGACTCGCTGCACCAATTCACACGGAATATACGTGTATTTGCGGCGATGCGCAAGCCGACCAATATGGTCTACATGGTCTTAACTGCTCCAAAACCAACGGTTGGGATGCAAAACACAGTGAAGTCAACGACATCATAAAGAGAAGCCTTGCTACAGCTGGATGCCCAGCAGAGAGAGCCCCGATCACTAGCAGTCAACAATACTCACAACCTAGCAAACCGTCCTGATGGGATCACCATCTATCCGTGTCGACGCTGGCTGATACCTACATCCATCACAGTGTTGGGAGACAGCTAGGAGCTGCTGATCACAGGGAGGAGTACAAGATCGGCAAGTACAGAGACATAAGATAACAGTATCAATTTGCCCCTGTGGGATCAGAGACCTTGGGATCATGGGGGAAAAAACGCCACTCTTCCTTAAAGAACTGGGTTCCAGATTCTTCGACACCAATAGGGACCCGAGGGCGGCCACTTTCATGTTCCAGCGCCTCAGTGTGGCCATCCAGAGGGAAAATGCTTGCTGCATACTTGGCTCGAGTCCGGCTTTGGAGGAGCTGGAGGAGATTCATAATCCTTGATATATGTACCAGTGTATTCATGTTTGTATTTTTTGTCAGTGTATCCTGTCTATAAATAAAGTTCACATAGAATATAGGGGGTGGTAGAAGTAAATATTCAAACAGCTCCAGGGAGAACCTTGAGTTTTCCCTGAAGTACGTTTATTCTCTTCTATGAGGATGAGGGTCCCCACTACAGTTCTAGAGGTGGTACCTCCCTATATATATATATATATATATATACACACACACACACAGTGTGAAAATATTGTAGTTCTTAGAAAAATGCTGATTTGAGTATCAAACAGATCGCCGAAAATTTGAACTTAACAAAGTCAACCGTTGGTCGGGTTCTGAAGAGAGATCACATCACTAGTGATTGTGAAGCACTGTGTCGAGGAAGATGTGGAAGAAAACGCAAGACAACACCTCACAATGACAAGGTTATGATAAGAAATAGTGTAAAGGATCCCAAGAAAACCAGCAAAGATCCACAGATTAATGTTGATTCTTCAACTGTTCGACGAAGGCTTGGTGAAGTTGGCAGAACTGCCAGAAAACCAGTAAAGAAGCAAATATTGACTTCTGTAATGAAGAAAACACGGTTGCGGTGGGCACTCGATCATAAGGGATGGACGACAGATGAATGGATACAGATCTGTGGTAGCGAGTCGGAGCAAAGGCGAACCTTTTTGGAATAGACTCCTTCAACAAGCGCCAAAATACTCACCTATGATGTTTTGGGGTAGTTTTACTGCTAAATGCCCTGGACGGCTTATTACTGTTGAGGGAACAATGGACAGTGACAAATACAAAGCAATCTTGGCAAATCATTTACTTCACGTTGTGGATAAAGACTTTCCTGATGGAGAAGGCATTTTCCAGCAGGATCCATGCCATACTTCGTAAGCTCCTCTACCCTATGTGCGAGTTATTTGTGTATTGTTCCAGTCACGGTATTGCGGCTTATTGTTATTTCCAGAAAAATGCTGACATTCTTCGAAGAGTGCGCTAAGAGTTCTAAATTGCCCTGGAAACTCTCCTAACGTTAACCCAATTGAGAATATATGGGCAATAACCAAAAGCAGAAGAGCTAAACAAGACTGTTTAAACAGTGAAGAAGCTAAATGCTGCTGATTTTTAGGACCTGGTACCACGACGAAGAGCTTGCCAAAATGTGTTTAACATTGGCTGATTCTTTGCCAAAGCTTGCAGCAAGGCTTATAAAAGCAGGGTGGTCATATCTCTCATGAAATTAATTATCTATCATATGACTGCCGTGTATTTTTCAAATAAAGATTAATTTTCCACATGTCTTATTTCATCACTGTCCTAATTATTATGCACACTTCTGTATATATATATATATATATATGATGCATAAATGATGGGGTGACCAACTATCCCATTTTTCAACCACTCCTGCTTTAACTCCCCGTCAACAAGGCTCCTGAAATGAAAAAAAATTACAAATGCATTTGAACTCAAGAACAACACTGATAATTCTTGGACAGAAGCAGCTTATACTAAGCTCATTAAATGCAGCTATTTTCTTCTCCCCTCCCCCTCTCACATGTTCAAATAAAAGTGTTGTGGGCAAAGAAAACCATCTGGTAGCTACATGCATTTACGAAATGAGGAAAGCATTTTTAAATGGCGTTGCTAAACACGGAAAAGTGCTAGCAAATATTGGAACTCATAAACGGAGGTAAGAGCTGCTTCCAGCACAGCCACTCCAGCAAACACGACGAGTGGGAGGTATCCTATCATGCACCAATTTTTTTTTTTTTATTAACACATCGGCCGTTTCCCACCGAGGAAGGATGACCCGAAAAAGAAGAAGCACTTTCATCATCACTCACTGCATCACTGTCTTGTCAGAAGCGTGCTCACACTACAATTAAAAAAAACTGCAACATACATCTTCACCCCTCCTTCAGAGCACAGGCACTGTACTTCTCACCTCCTGGACTAGTCAGACTAACCGGTTTCCCTGAATCCCTTCATAAATGTTACTCTCCTCACACTCCATTATTATTAATTATTATTATTAGGGGGGGGGACATATGAATTTCTTTTGCTTGTGATCATTCACTTGTTAATTACATTAATGGGTAAGCTTACAGAGGTCACCCAACGCATGGGAAACGGGAAGTAATAAATCTGATCAAAGGGATGAAGCATTAAGACCCCCTCCCCTCCCACTGAAAGTGTTTTTCAACTGATATCATAACTAGAACGCAAAAAATAAACTTCTAGTTTTATCTGACTTGAAGACAAAGTGGTAAACCCGTGTGGGTACTTTATTAGATGTCTCCCATCAGGAACCTATACAATAATCTATATTATATAAATATAAATATATGTCGTGCCGAATAGGTAAAACTGGTAAATTAGCAAGAACTCGTTTAAAATCAAGTCCTTTCCAAAATTTTCTCTAATACGTTTATAGATATATTTTGTCATTTATGGTAATGTAAAAATTAATAATTTTGTACCAAAAGAACCTTACAAAACTTACCTAACCTTATTATAACAAGCGAAATTTATTTAGCCTAATCCAACTAAATATATTTTAGATAAGTTTACAATAATTTAAAATAAACAAACACAATAAAATATTTTTTTTCGTTAGGTTCAGAATGATTTTTGCGAAATTATTGCATACTCAAATTTTTGCTTGCCTTATTCGGCAAGAAGAGCGTTGCTATTTAAGCCAAAATCTCAAGTTTTACCTATTCGGTAGCACATTTATACAGTGCTAGTCACGACATTATGCCGATTGAGGCGCCGCGGCATAATGCCATTACGAAAATCAAAGGCCTACAATGCAGGGGGGTGTCTTTTTTGTCAGTGCATTATGCCAGGTAGCAGCCGTTAGCATGACGTCACGGCCTGCCGCCACACTCCACAGTGACTCCTCAGTGCTCTCGTGGCTGCCGTGGCGAGAGGAAGTGTTGCGCTTTTGTCTCTCATCCACTCCATCTTTTGTCCGGTTTTCTCTTTGGTTTTGGGGCTATACATGTTTGATTATGGGTAAAAGGAATTCTTTAACACCTGAAACTATAGCTCAAATAATAGGGCTTCACAAAGCTGGGTACCAGACCAAAGAAATAGGGGAGAATGTTGGTGTGTGTGAGCATTCAGTGAGGAACTGGGTGCAGTGTTGCAAGGCTGGTGGCGGTGTCGAGTTACCGTCTGCCAAACCTCGGCCTGGCCCCTCGAAGAAGACATCTGTTTGTACCTTAACTGTGTTAATTAAAGAAGCAGTTAGAGAGTACACCTAAGATAACTGCTAGAGAATTGAAAGAAAAGAACCCACATCTTCTCTCAGAGGTAAGAACTGTTAACAGACGTGTGTCAGAACTGGGCTACAGTTGTCACCGCCAGGTTAAACCCTTTACCGTGCTGTAATGAGTACACTCGGTACAATAAATAAATATTTATATAAAAAATTCTAATGCATATATGAATTCTGTAGTGGTCTGGGTGTGTACAGAACATTTTTATTGTCATTCCAGATCAATGAGAAATTGTTTTACGGTGGTTCCTCCAAACAGAAGTCCAAATATGTCTGCATTTTGGAGGAAAGAGACTCAGATCAAGAGCCAGATGACCTGGAATTCCTTGACAGTGGTGATGAATACTTCAATGAAGTACCAACGTGCAGAAAGGCCTGATGACAGTGTGAGGTTTGATAAAATGCTAGGTCACTGGCCAGTGCTAGGCAAGTTACTTACTTGCAAGTCACATCCTCATTTTTCTGTGCCATATGCAAAGTCAATCTATGCATCAAGGACAAAAATTGCTTCATAGCCTTTCATTGTAGCAATTAGTGATCTATAATGATTGTTCTTTCTCAGGAAATTCAGGAATATGGGACTTGAAAGTTTTATCCCTTTGCAATGTGTCCATGTTGATCTTTGGTTCATTTTAATATTTTTTTTTATACTTACGAAATATTTGGAAACAAGTTCCATTTATGTTTTTGATATTGTCTATTTGTGTCTATTTGTATAATAAAATAGAAAAATACTTATTGAGTGTTTTATTAACAATTGCAAATTTGCAACATTCAGACTTTTACACAATTTACCGGGCGGGACCTAGTACAATTGGACTTCGAATATTGGCAATTGAACGAAATTTCTGTTTCTGAATTCCACTTATATGGCCTCATTTCCCTTACATTGAGATATTCTAGGTTTCGATATGTCAGTAATATAGTAATTGCTCCTGCTAGGACTCGAAGCGACAAGAGCAGCAGTACGGCGGTGATGAATACCGATCAAATAGAGGTATTCGATCTATGGTCATACCTCTTGTTCCAAGCCACAGAAGAAACGTAGGCTGGATTATGCAAAGAAATATCTTCACTAGACTCCTCAACAGTGGTCTGAAGTACTTTGGAGTAATGAAGCAACCTTCACCGTCACCTGTAACCATGAGGGACATGTGTACCAGCCCAGAGGTAGTGACCCACTAGACCCACGCTACACCTGTGGGACCACCAAACACCTAGACTCGGTCATGGTTTGGGGGTGTTTCAGTGCTCAGAGTGTTGATCTCATTGTGCTTCCCAAAAAAACAGTATATGAACCAGTATAATTACCTGGAGTTACTATGTGACAATTTACCTGAGGCGTTTGACAAGTGGGGCTACGTTTTTTATGCAGGACAGTGCATAGTGTCATACCGCCAAATCTGTAGTTTAGTGACTTAAGAAATGTTAAGTGAGATTCTTTAATGACTGGCCAGGCAATTCTCCAGACCTAAACTCTATCGAGAACTTCTGGTCAATAGTGAAACGAAGTTTACTGGGCAAGGATATCAGTTCCATCCCGCGGCTGGAGGCTGCTCTACATGAGGCATGGAATAATATACCTCCACAACCCCTCAAGAATTTGTGAGTCTTCCTACACGGCTGAGGGACGTGATTAAGCGTAAAGGACGCAGCACCAAGTATTAAAATCTCAGTAAGTGTGCAAATATATATATATATATATATATATATATATATATATATATATATATATATATATATATATATATATATATATATATATATAATCTTCATGGTATGTTGTTGTATTGTGGGGTATATATATATATATATATATATATATATATATATATATATAATAGATATATATATAGATATATATATATATATATTATATTATAATTTAATTGAAGGATCAGTATGTGTTAGAATATTTCTTAATTTACATCGTCAAATTTCTTGTAGCTTCGTCATATTTGCTTAAGAGATGAGTCCACTGGGAAATTAAAAAACCAACATTTCCAATCATAACTTGAGGGTGATGGCAGTCACCGTCTCAGCAGGATACTGGTGCCTCCCCATCCCGGGTACTCTGGCTGCTGTACTCCTCTACAACTGCTTACGCTGGTGTACAACTGCTCAAATTGCTGTACAAATGCTCCCACTGCTTTACAAGTGCACCCACTGCTGCGCACCCACTCACAATGCTGTATATATTGCGATGTATTTTTTTTTTTTATTATATATAAATAAATCTGGCTAACATCAGTGCCATACCATATATAAAGCCCCTTGTTATGCAGAGCATCTCGGGAAAATTAGGTAAATTTTGTCCCAGGATGCGACCAACACTAATCGACTAACATCCAGGTACCTAATTTACTGAGGGGTAAACAGGGACAACAGGTGTCTTAGGGATACACGTCCTGTTTTCATCCCTACCGGGGATCGAACCACGGACTTCAGTGTGTCAGCTGAGTGCGCTAGAAACCGAGCTACGGGACATTTCATGTCACACTGTGTGACTTATAAAAGGAAGTCGGACCGAAACGTCGTCAAACTTTTCTCTCCATGTGATGGTCATTTGTGTATTGTCCAGTCTCGGTATTGTGTTTTTTTTTTTTTTAGTTGTAGTTGTATTTACAAGTTGTCTGCTGATAGTGGGTTTCTACTCACCTACTTTTAGTCGCATGGGTCAAGTCGTAGCTCCTGGCTGCGTGCGTGAGTGCGTGTCTGTCTGTCTGTCTGTAGGAGAGAGCGAGAGAGAGACAGAGCGAGAGAGAAAGAGAGCGAGAGAGAGTTAACTGATGATTATTAAACGCCTGACGAACGAGCACCAGATTAGGCGATGAATCGCCTGACGGTGGAGCTGGAAGCAAGCGAGAGATCCTTCGCCATCTACAATAGCATCAAAAACCCATCAAAACTTCAAATTGCTCTTTGAAAACTCATGACTTCGAGATATTCCAATTTTAATTTAAGGGACTATAATAATGCACTGAAAATTATTCCCAACTTTAGTAAAAATATCAAGTTTAGTGATGCCAGTGTCAGCGAAGTCATAGATTATGAGGCGATTCAAGTTATTATTTTGCACAAAGATACGAAAAGAAATAAAGCAGCAGCAGTCCACTGAGCAAATAAAGCCGCTTACTTATTAAAAACTCTAGATTTTAAGATTATATACCAGGATTTGACAAAAAAAATTCCCACTGAATCTTAAATGAATATTCCGCTTATGTCTCAATTATCTTAATAAATATATAAATATATATATAGCTGCCAGCTTTAGGGAGTCCCAAAAGTCGAGAAAAAACGGAGAACTTGACCATCATTATATGTTTGTTCCATAGGCTCAGAGACCCTTGCCTCATGGGAAAAGAGTGCATCTAAGTTCCTCAAGGAGCTGGGCAAAAGACTCAACAGGGTAACTAGGGATCCCAGGGCAGCTAGTTTTCTGTTCCAGAGACTCAGCACTGCTGTTCAGAGGGGTAATGCATGCTGTATTTTGGGCACGCGCATTAAGAATCGTATACTAAGCATATAATAATTTTTGTTGAGTAATTCAATATATATAACCAATAAAGATTATTAACTGCTTTCACCAACAAATGTAGTGCTACTGTCATCAAATGATAGAATGAAAATGATAGTTGTGATCAGAATGATTGACCCCCTAGTACCTGTCTTCCTTACCTGCTTTAAACAGATAACCAACTCAGAAATATCGTTTGCATATTTTATGTACACAAAAGGTGTACTCGTGCTTCAGGGTGATTGAATGGCAACTTGTAAATAATAATAAACTGAGACATTTGTAACTTAAGGCAAGGACACTTCCAAATGTACCATAGGCTACAGATAGTATTATCACTAAGAGCTTAAGCAATACATTGATATAGCACCTATTTTAGGTCAATGGCAGAGTAGAAGCCAGAGACATGACTCTTCCAGTGGTACGTTGGATGAGGAGCTTCCAATGGCTGCCTCTGCCCTTGTTCAGGCATATGGATATTTTTGATTTGCTGCGGAGGAGGATCTCCAAGCATTGGCACACTTGTGATATGGGCTAAATTCATATAGCTAGCCAAGCCACCTGGTGATTGAATTGGTAATGGCCGCTTACCCGCTCGCCTCTGCCAAATGACCCGTGGCTCAAACAATATCTAATCGCTGCTAATTAATATTGCTCCCAAAGGAAACGATCTGATACAGTATTCTCCGATAATTTTGGTTATTCATTTACATGTTCTTTAAGCCTTCATGAATTGATAACAGTAATGAAATGTTGGTATTTACATTTTAAATTAAACTCTTGTCCCTGGATTCGAACATTTTACTTGTTATTTAAAAAAATTGTATTAAAGCTTAGATGGAAAATTTCAGTTGTAGGGAAAACTTCCGATAAACATAGTAAATTGGGAATAATTAGTTTCTGTACCATAAAAGAAGAATACCTTTTCTGAGAGGCTTCAAACTTCTAGCACTATTGTGTTCTGCTCAAAGGAAAGTTTACATTGTTCTTGGACTGTTAGATTCTAGTTTACAATTTTTATTAAAGAAATTGCATTAGTATCCACGCAGTAACTAAGAAATGTTTCGTTTGATAAGCTTCAAACTGGTGTATCTTACTCGTAGGAAGGTTTTGATTGGTTTTGGGATGTGTAAGTTCTATTTTCCTATTTTTATTAAAAAAATGAAAATAGAAAACTATGCAATAATGCTTAGATACTTTTTATCTGATTGGCTTAAAACTTAGGACACTGATTGGTTTGTTATTCGACAGTTTTACTACTCCTAGAGCCCCACCTTGGACCAGGCTCGTCTGGTACTTGCCTGTTCAGCCAGGCTGTTGCTGCTGTTGTCCCACTGACCCGCATATCCATCACAGTCTGCTTGATCTGGCACCTACTGAAGATACTTGTTCTCTTGAAGACTTGTCCCAGCAGTATTTCTGATATCTTTTGGAAAGATGTTGAATAGTCTGGGGTCACGGACGTTGATACAGTATTCTCTTATTGTGCCCACTGTACCCCTGCTTTTCAATGGATTTATTTTACACTTTCTCCCATCTCTCTCACTCCAGTACATTGTTACAACAGTGTGCAGATTTGGGACAAGGTCCTCAGGTACTCTCCAGGTATATATTATCATGCATCTCTCTCCACTCCCCTCCAGTGAGAACATATTTAAGACTGCTCTTACAGACTTCCACTCAAGAGTTTCTTAATAATATAATAATTTTTATTTCTACAAGCACATAATACAACCTAAATTCCATAAACGCAGCCACACAAGGAACAGAAGACATTGCTGCATAAGTTTCTACAACAGTTAAATATCAGCATTGATGATTTGATGATGATCGAAGGAATCATTTAAAACTCGTCGCATTAAAACCGAACATCCAATTTCGCCAATAAAAAAAAAAAAAATGGCAAAGTTGCGCCTGCGCAGCCCAAAACCAATCGGGAGTTTTCGCTAAGTAAAATGCAGTACACCAGCTGTGGAGATTTATTAACAGAAGGGGCTTTCTCTAGTTATTGCGCAGAAATATCACCGTTTAATAAAATTAGCAGATTAACACGTAAATCGTCCAATAACATCACTAGAATTTCTCTCGGCAAAATTCACCAGCACGCTAAGTTTGAAGTTAATCAGAAATTGTATTCTCAGAATTACCAGTTTGTGTAAGAATTGACAAATAAGCACCAACCTGGCCCAAGATCTATTAAGAAAATTCTTTAAGATGCACCAGCGTTTAAGATTTGAAGTGTGTCAGAAGATGCATTCTCAAGCTATTGCAGAGAATTGTGCAGATACCAAAATGCTTTTGATGTTGTTTATAGCGCCTGACTGGGTTCAGCTTTAGCGCCTCTTCGTATTTCGTGTGTTAATCTACGGTTTCATGGCCTTTTGAGGGTGTGTAAGCTATGGGTACTAGGTTTGTTGAGTGTGTATACCTAAAATTTCAGAGCCTTTTGAAATTGTTATCTGCAGCTCCTGGACGTTTAGAAGTAGTTAACGTTTAGAGCCTAGTTTGATGAAGAAGTTGAGCCTCAACTCCTCTGCTTCTTGAGAGTCATAAGGTAAAGCTAGGTTCTTCTTGTCTGAGTTGAGGTACAGAGAGCTGGGGTGATGCGATGCACAGGATATCTATCCAGGAAAAAGCAACGGTTAGACAAGTTTAATTTCTTTACATATTTATAATTTCACGCAACATACGTTTAATTAATACACAACACTCTTAATACTTGATTAGTTAAAAGTTTATAATCAGAGTTAACTGTCTCCTAAAATGAATAACTAAAGCGTAATGAATTCTTGTTAATGATCAATAATAACTCACAAGGAGACCAATTAATCTCCTGAGTTGATCTATATATTTCGTCCCCCTTCTGTGATCCTCTTCAGCAGTTCTGCTGAAGAGGATCCCAGAAGGGGGTCCAAATATTCAAATCACTAAATCTGAGTGTCTGTCTCCACGTGGGGTTATTATTGAGCAGCTTTTAAAATATTGAGTTAGATTCGTTTTTAACGCAGATGTAGACAGAAATGTAGACAGAAATGTAGACAGAAGTATTTTCTCCTACACGTCTCATTACTCTCATACACATCGATCCATCTTCATTTTACATCGCTCAATTTCTTAAGCAATGGCTTGCGTAATTTTTTAAATATTTATTACAAGTTAGGTTAGTTTAAATAAGCTTATATATACACACACACATATATATGATGAAATTAATAAAAAACTTGTATATTATTACTCTTTTCCCTTGTTTTGAGTATCTATATCTGGCTTCTTAAATGAGCATGTCGTCAGATTCATTATGCGAGTCAAGCGCCTTTAATGATGACAGAGTCATTAATAATCAGAGTCAAGCTCAGTGTCACAAATTTACTTTAGCGTCATTAGGATGGCAAACAATTCTGCTTGCAGTGTAGACGCCCAGTTGTTAATTCTTATGCCTAACTCGACATAGTTACTATCGTTCTTAATTAGGAAGGTGACAATAGTAGATGCAGCTCTGCCAGTAGACTCCTGTTTAGATCCATCAGGGTATGTAATTTGAAATATATCTTTGCTAAGAGTTAAATGAGAAATTTCCTCTTAAGAAGTTGTTTTTGCAAGTGATTAGTTTCTTGGGAAGGGCTTTCAGGTATCTGACATTAAATGAATACAACTTCCGTGTACGGTATATTGCACTTGAAGTCTAACAACCACACAGTTCTTACAGGTTACAAAACTTGTAATTACACGTTTTCACAACCATAATTACATTTTTTCCTACCAGACAATAGTTGAAAACCAGTGTTTGGTTGAATGAGTGTCCCGTGGCTCGGTTGGTAACGCACTTTACTCGCACACTGAGTGTCCTCACTTCGACCTCCAGTATGTGCGGAAACGTCGGATATATTTCTTTACACCTGCTACCCTGTTCACCTAGCAGTAAGTAGGTACTTGGGTGTTAGCACACTGGTGTTGGTCCCATCTTGGGGGTGGTATTATACCTTAGATAATGCCGGGGCTTTGAAATAAGCTATAAAATTGACTGTTGTAAAAAAAATACGAGACCGTCAAAATCTTCACTTTTTTTATGCTGTGAGAAAGGGTTGCTCATACACGCAAAAGAAACAAACTGCATATATACAACAACAATTTCTAGATTACGGACAGGATACGACCATTACCGTTACAGGGACCATACCATGATTAGTTGGTTACTTAGGTTTAAAGCCCCTTGACTACATGAGGCTCATTTGCATGCGACCTGATCATGACTAGTCAAGAATACTTTGATCTGTAAAGTCCAGATTAATGTAAACTCTCTCTCATATATATATATATATATATACATATTCAAAAGATGGGGGTGGTAGGGTAAGTGGAATATTCAAATGGCTTCAGAAAGAAATCTAAATATTCTTTCTTGAAGCCTTTTTATCCACTTCTCAGAGGTTATGGGACCCACAATTTACACCAGAGGTGGACCCCATTCTATATATATATATATATATATATATATATATATATATATATATATATATATATATATATATATATATATATATATATATATATATATATAGGATGTGAAGCATGGGTGATGAATGTCGCAACGAGGAGAAGGCTGGAGGCAGTGGAGATGTCATGTCTGAGGTCAATGTGTGGTGTGAATATAATGCAGAGAATTCGGAGTTTGGAAATTAGGAGGAGGTGCGGGATTACCAAAACTATTATCCAGAGGGCTGAGGAGGGGTTGTTGAGGAGGTTCGGACATGTAGAGAGAATGGAACGAAACAGAATGACCTCGAGAGTGTATAAAACTGTAGTGGAGGGAAGGCGGGGTAGGGGTCGGCCTAGGAAGGTTGGAGGGAGGGGTAAAGAGGTTTTGTGTGCGAGGGCTTGGATTTCCAGCAAGCATGCGTGTGCGTATTTGATAGGAGTGAATGGAGACAAATGGTTTTTAATACTTGACGTGCTGTTGGAGTGTGAGCAAAGTAACATTTATGAAGGGATTCAGGGAAACTGGCAGGCCGGACTTGAAGGAGGGGTGTTAATGTTGCAGTTTTATAACTGTAGTGTAAAGCACCCCTCTGGCAAGACAGTGATGGAGTGAATGATGACGAAAGTTTTCTTTTCGGGCCACCCTGCCTTGGTGGGAATCGGCCGATGTGTTAATACTATATATATATATATATATATATATATATATATATATATATATA
Organism: Cherax destructor; assembly: GCA_009830355.1. Classification (NCBI taxonomy): domain Eukaryota; kingdom Metazoa; phylum Arthropoda; class Malacostraca; order Decapoda; family Parastacidae; genus Cherax; species Cherax destructor. Next base: position 12,291 of record WNWK01006188.1, on the reverse strand, counting down.
TATATATATATATATATATATATATATATATATATATATATATTCGTCATCATTCACTCCATCACTGTCTTGCCAGAAAGGTGCTTTACACTACAGTTATAAAACTGCAACATTAACACCCCTCCTTCAGAGTGCAGACACTGTACTTCCCATCTCCAGGACTCAAGTCCGGCCTGCCGGTTTCCTTGAATCCCTTCATAAATGTTACTTTGCTCAAACTCCAACAGCACGTCAAGTATTAAAACCATTTGTCTCCATTCACTCCTATCAAATACGCACACGCATGCTTGCTGGAAATCCAAGCCCTCGCACACAAAACCTCTTTACCCCTCCTCCAACCTTTCCTAGGCCGACCCCTACCCCGCCTTCCCTCCACTACAGTTTTATACACTCTAGAGGTCATTCTGTTTCGTTCCATTCTCTCTACATGTCCGAACCTCCTCAACAACCCCTCCTCAGCCCTCTGGATAATAGTTTTGGTAATCCCGCACCTCCTCCTAATTTCCAAACTCCGAATTCTCTGCATTATATATATAAACATATATATATATATATATATATATATATGTTTAGAATTCGCAGAACAGGCAGAACAGCATATATAATCCTGATCATACGTAGTTTGGACACTATTTTTGTGAATGTTAGCCTTGTTTTAAATGCATACATTAAAAATTATCAACACGTGAAGAGCATGAAAGTACCAGCATGTCTTTATACGAGGGTGAAATTTGTGCCCCACTCACCAGTATGGAGCACCAAAGTCGAAATTTTTAGATATGTCGTCAGTTGCAAGAGCTCGGGGCTTATGGAACCCTCGATTGTCCCGGAGGACATGGTAAAAAAAAGGGGGAAAACCATAATAAAAGCTAAGGTAATAAAAATTAGTAGAGCACATGAGATAGTGTACGAAATAAAGGTAATGAAGGTCAAGGAAACAGGGAAATAATCGGGTATGTTCATACAATGCGTTGAGAAGAAGGTCTGAAATTTATCCAACGTGATCAAGCATAATCCTGAGCGAAACGTCGTCTAAAGTATGGCCTTGCTCAACATCACGTTTCTAAAGAAATGCAATATTGTTTAAAGACGAGTTTGTAACCCCGGGGACTATGTAAAGTTCCTGGAGAGCGAAACGTTGCCACATTAGTTGCACTTGTGTCCTTTTACCTAACAAAGGTGGAGAGAACAAGAGCCAACGTTATGGTGTAGAAACTACAACAGCACCTCTGGGGAAAAACTACAACAGCACCTCTGGGGAAAAACTACAACAGCACCTCTGGGGAAAAACTACAACAGCACCTCTGGGGAAAAACTACAACAGCACCTCTGGGGAAAAACTACAACAGCACCTCTGGGGAAAAACTACAACAGCACCTCTGGGGAAAAACTACAACATCACCTCTGGGGAAAAACTACAACAGCACCTCTGGGTAAAAACTACAACAGCACCTCTGGAGAAAAACTACAACAGCACCTCTGGGGAAAAACTACAACAGCACCTCTGGGGAAAACTACAACAGCACCTCTGGGGAAAAACTACAACAGCACCTCTGGGGAAAAACTACAACAGCACCCCAGTGAAAAACTACAACAGCACCCCAGTGAAAAACTACAACATCACCCCAGTGAAAAACTACAACAGCACCCCAGTGAAAAACTACAACAGCACCCTAGTGAAAAACTACAACAGCATACAAGTGAAAAACTACAACAGCACCCAAGTGAAAAACTACAACAGCACCCCAGTGAAAAACTACAACAGCACCCCAGTGAAAAACTACAACAGCACCCAAGTGAGAAACTACAACAGCACCCCAGTGAAAAACTACAACAGCACCCCAGTGAAAAACTACAACAGCACCCCTGTGAAAAACTACAACAGCACCCAAGTGAAAAACTACAACAGCACCCAAGTGAAAAACTACAACAGCACCCCAGTGAAAAACTACAACAGCACCTCAGTGAAAAACTACAACAGCACCCCAGTGAAAAACTACAACAGCACCCAAGTGAAAAAAATGCAGCAGAACCAAAGGTGTTTAGCCATTGAAAAAAAAATGCCGAATGTGAGGGGAAAAAAGGTACTGAACCCGACAAAATGAGGTACCGAAGCAGAGGAAATATGCTAAAACCCAATGGAAAAAAAGGTGCTAAAACCGAGTGAAAAAAAAGGTGCCGTGGAAGATGTAAACACTAAACCAGAGTAAAGGGTTGAACTCGAGGAAAAAGGGTTTAAAACGATAGAAAATGATGCCAAACCTCAGGAAAAAGGTGTTGGACCCATGGGGACAAAAAAGGTGCTGAACTTAATAAAGGCAGAGCTGATAAAATATTGGGTGTGTAAATCATCTGGCACCTGACAGGTAAGGAGTGAAGAGGTGGTGGAACTGGTGAAAGGAAGTGGAGGAGGAAGAGAGCCCGGAGATGGGAGGAGGAGAAGCAGGAGATGGAGGAGGTAGAGTAGGAGGTGGATGAAGAAGGTGCAGGTAGTAGAGAGAGATAGAGGTGGAAATGGTAGATGGGCATAGGTAGGTGTTTGGGAAGGTTGATGAAATGAAAAATTTGGGTAAGAAAAGTGCGAGAGGAACGGGGGAAGATAAGGGAATAGGTGCAGAAAGATGAGGAACAGGTGCAGATCAAAGAACATGTGTAGGAAATGGAGGATCGGGTGCAAAAGATTTTGGAAAGTGCAGATGAAAAAGGAACAAGTGGAAGAGAAGAGCAAATAGAAGAGGTGGAGGGTCGGAGGAAAAGGCACAGACGTACTAGGAACAAATGTAAGACGAAGAATAGGTGTTGTCCACAAAGTCCTGTTATTGGTACGTGATTATCTTCACCCTTTCTGCTATCAATCTTAGTATAATCATCCTTGTGGACCTCGTGATCATCCTTGTGGTTTTCGTCATTATTCCTGTGGTCATTCTTGGGGTCATCTTTCGGGTCATCATCCTTGGAATCACCAGTCATAGTTTTTTATAGGTTTTCGTAGACCAAACTAACTCGATTAACCTTACCCAACCGATCCTCCTAAACTACCCCAGTCAAATTTAAATAAACAATAGTTGTGCGGTTACGTGGAGAAGAATTAGCCTAGCAAGAAAATTATCCTAGTGAAAAGAGCATAAGTTGTTAGCTTTCAGCTACGTTATATTTTGTTAAAAGTTTCTAATGTTCACTAAAAAAATGAATAAGAAGTCACATTGCCGTGGCTGGAACAAGTCACCAATAAACCAGCACTTAGGAAATAAAATTAGTGACGACGTTTGGGTCGGTTCTTCACCATTAATTCTTAATGGTCTAGGACGGACCGAAACGTCGTCATAAGGAATCTTTCCTAAGTTCAGATATTTGGTAAAAAGTTCGTGAATAAGAATTTGTTTTTCATAATAGATTTAGTACACGATACTACATATTTTTCCAGTAGGTACTCGAAGAGATTTTTGAGTATATATAATGGTAAGTATTTTCGAGTAGAGGAGGAGGTCAACGCTCTCAATGTTTTGTACTCTTGGTAACTAAGTCGGTACGATGGTGGTCATGAGTGTGCGAGGTGTTGGATCGATACCCAACACTCCTTACACAATTGGCTGCTTTCCCGATATTTTAACATTCTAGATTTCAAGGCCTCCCAATCTCTCTCTCTCTCTCTCTCTCTCTCTCTCTCTCTCTCTCTCTCTCTCTCTTTCTCTCTCTCTTTGAAACCAATTCTCTCTTGTTTGTTTCGTGTGGTGTCGCTTCCGGCGTCTCTTGGCATTATTGGACACCGCTAGTGTGGATGCTGCTGGAATCCTGATTTGATCTTCCACTTCCTCACAAGGGTCGCGGAGACTCCATTTGTTCAAGACTACGAAAAACCAACACCTCACCTTCCTTTCACTTAGGAAGTGGGGACAGTCACGCCTGCTGAGGTGGGCAACCCTCAGATGATCCATTCACAGGAACCTACGACCACTGAAGGAGACGAGACTCGTCCCCCACTCCCACTTACACGCAACTCCACAACGGAGCTGTGTGAAAATGGAAGTGACTTGTCCCCTCAACACCTTCCCATCAATCACGGTAACATCACCTATCCTCCCCCTCACTGGGGCATAACTTCTCTCCCTCTCCCTCCCTCCCTCCCTCCCTCCCTCTCTCTCTCGCTCTCTCTCCCTCCCTCCCTCCCTCTCTCTCTCTCTCCCTCCCTCTCTCTCCTTCCCTTTCTCTCTCTCTCTCTCCCTCCCTTCCTCTCTCTCTCTCCCTCCCTCTCTCTCTCTCCCTCTCTCTCCCACCCTCCCTCTCTCTTTCCCTCTCTCCAACCAGCAGTGTCGAAGGGAAAGGGCCTTCTGTTACACTTTCATTAGCCGAACTATCTCAAGAGAAGTAAAGGTATTGACCCTACACTTACTCCTACTAACTAGGTAGCCTCGGTATGGCTTTTCTGGCCAACTTGTAAATCTTTCCCATATTAATAATCATAATCATCTTCAATTTCTATAAATACATGTACAAAGTATACAGTCCTAGCTGACATCAATGACATACTACTATACAGAAAGCCCCTTGTTATGCAGAGCATTTCGGGCAAATTATGTGAGTTTTGTTCCCAGGATGCGACCCACACCAGTCGACTACGTCTCAGGTACCTTTTTTTTACTGATAGGTGAACATGGACTGCAAGTGTCTTAAGGAAACACGTTCTAATGCTGACGTGACGTCAAAATCATCCCTAGCCGCAAGACTTACAGACAAGTCTCCTCACACGTGCTGCTTATGTTCACCTGTTGTAGTAAACTAAGTATGTTCTGGTCGCTGTGCCATCCCAGAAATGCAGTGCACGCCAGAGGCATTGCAATTGTACCTCCAAACATTCAAGAAACAGAAGTGCTTCAGCTAATATCCCTCGAGAAACAGGAGCTATAGCTCAACCCTTTGAGGTTGAGCTATAGCTCCTGGAGGTGGATGGTAACACCTCGAATGGGCCAAGAAGTGTTAGATTAATACATTCAGTGAATTTAGCACCTGTGGCTTAAGACCCCTCTTCCCCCCCAAAAAAAAAACAGGGGTTGGTGATCATTCGTTTCAAAAGGCCGAACATTGTAAAAATTCGAACCTTTATGTAAAATACATCAAAGTTCACAAATTGGAACTTATCAGTAGAGGCGTTGAAAACTTACTTTGCAGAAACTAATATTACAATTTCTTCGATGAATAGCTAAATTAGCACCTACACAGCCTAAGGTCGGTCTAAGTTTGAAGACTACCAGAAAAGCTATTTTTTTTTTAGTCACTCCTTGGAAACCAATACCCAAAAATGTTTAATAAAATTGGCAAGTTGGATTTTACACAGTCAAAAAATGTAAACATTGTTTTGAAAAAAAAATATATACCAGTACTGAAAATCTGAAGCTGATCATTAAAGTCAATCTTCATTTATAGGAAAATTAATGGTCCCCATTTTATTATGCACTGAATCTTCTTTAACCTTATATTCATTAGCGTCTAAATTTTCAAGATGTTCAAAAGAAAAATTCTTGAGGTATTTTACAGAAAAAATACTTCACAATGGAACCTACACTCTCCCTTGATAAACAATCTCTTCTATGACTCACGAAATCGTAATGACACGATTGTAAACAAACCATACCACGGGTGGGGTTCGAACCCGCGGTCAGAGAGTCTCAAAACTCCAGACCGTCGTGTCCAGACAGTGGCTTACGCGACGGTCTGGAGTTTTGAGACACTGACCGCGGGTTCGAACCCCACCCGTGGTATGGTTTGTTTCAACCTCTTCTATGTACTACACACAAGTGATGTAAGTTACCAACAGTTATCGCACCTTATTATATTTTGGGACCAAACCAGTAATAGTCGTATGACGAAAGGAAAATGGAAGGCAACCAGGGTCGATCCAAAGAGGAGGAAGACAAGTTCATTCCTCTGATCAAGAGCCCCTCACCGGCATCAAGGTGCCTCCTTCGAGGGGAAAAGTATTGCACAGAAACCAAAATCACATATAAGTCAATGTCACTGGCAAATTATATGGGTAAAAAGGTTACATGAAGAGAAAAATGTATGTATTTTGGAGGGTGAGATATCGGAGAAGTAACTCCTGTATCTTATAACTCCAGCCTCCAGTTCCTCAAGACACAACAATATAGGGAAGAAGCAAAGGAAACGCAAAACGGTATGGAGACCAAACAATGTATGGAAGCAACGCTGAATACAGCGGACAGTGTTAGAGCATTATGAAAGTCTTCTTAATATTCCAGTATGATAGCCCAGTCTCTTGGTGATCCAGAAAAGTATAGTACAATTTTACATAAATAAAGGTGGCAAATTGTTCAATGCAAAACTTTCTCTGAGTAGGACACCAGCGCTGAAACTTTAAGGCCGATGTGATGAAGAATTTTTAAGTAATATCCTTTTACACCAGTATCATATACACAAATAACCCGCACATAGGAAAGAGGAGCTTACCACGACGACGTTTCGGTCCGACTTGGACCATTTACAAAGTCACATCTTAATAAACAACTTTGTAAATGGTCCAAGTCGGACCGAAACATCGTCGTGGTAAGCTCCTCTCTCCTATGTGCGGGTTATTTGTGTATTGTTCCAGTCACGGTAATGAGTCTGTTATTTTGCAGAATAAATTTAAACCTACCTTCTGTTGTCCATAATCAATCTTTCACTAAGACTCTCCAACACTAAAAGTTTCAAGATTATCAGAAAATGCATTCTTTAGTTGTTGCGTGGAAAAAAAATAGCACAATTTGTTTAATAAAATTACCAAATTAATACACAACAAAATAACAATGTGAGACTTTCTTTGAGAAAAAATTAATTTGAATCATTAGTTTGAAGCCGATCAAAAAGTGTATTCTCCAGTTCCACATGAAAAACAATAACACATTTTTTAACTTTGACAATAAATTAGACAATTTCGCCTACATAAACTGAATCTATAACGAATGCTTCTCTAAAATTAGTGCATTAGACTTTCAAGACTAAAGTTGTTCAACACAGACAATCTCAATTAATCGGAGGGAAAGGAATAAAAGTGGCACCTAAATACCATTCTTCTTTCTTAATATAACTGTGTCTGAAGACACACTTCCCGTGGTTATTGTAGTAGAAATGTGTTACTTTCCTGCCTCCTATTTCTTCAGTGAGTGTATCATAGATTTTCTGAAACATATCTAGTCAGGGGCATCATGCACACATCTTTTATACAAAAAAACTCAGAGACGAAACCTTAGACGATGTTTCGGTCAGTCCTGAGCTATTAAGTCAAAACTGGGATTTTATTTAAACGTATTTTAAAATTTCGTCTCTAAGTGCGTTTTTTTGTGATATGTTCCAGTCACTTTATTGCAACATTCATTCATTCTTCTATAACCTCAGTTGCTTCAATGTTCAAGGTATGAGACAAATACATGTATGTGGTTGGATATCCAATCACGTTGAGAGAATAATGACATAGTTGAACTGTTTACCGTACTTTAAAATTTCCTGCCACAATCATGGGTTCGATTCGTGTTCCAAATAGCAAAATTGTCTGTAAATTAAGTTTGCCAAACTAAATATGCTATATTTTGCAATCAATATTTAGTACTTCTCTCATGCGCTCCCCCACACCAGCATCTCTCTTCACAAAGGAGAGAGAGAATTGGCAGTGTGGAGCGGGGTCCCAGGTCAAGTGGGGTTGAGAGGAGATGAGAGACGCTGAGAGCTGAGACAGGAACTCTGATGGAGGCACTACTATCATCCTTATGAGTACCACCCATCCTATTCTGGTTTTATTATTGCTTTATCTGTTCCAGCAATTGTGTAGCCTTCTTTATTATATCGTTGTCGATCACATATTCCCTCACTGATTCTTAATTAAATGTTGACCATCACAAGATATTATTTCATCTACACAAACCTCTGTTTTAGTTCGGTCTTCCATCGCTGTTGTCTGCCTTTACTCACCCGTCTCGTCCCTCTCAAACATCTGGTCCATCAATCCACACCTCATTCTCTAGTTCAGTTCTTCTCATTCGTATCTTCGTTATACCATAAACGGTTCCTCAATGACTTTATTTGGCTAAATAATCCCTGACATTCTCCTCTGCTGCACCAGTTACAATGTTTGTCATTTCTAGCTGTATATATATATTATATATATATATATATATATATATATATATATATATATATATATATATATATATATATATATATATATATATATATATATATAGTAGTGTAGAAAGTCCCTGTAGAACTCAAAATGGCGGCGGTCCCCCACCCCCACTTCCGGTCACCCCCACTTACGGTCGACCCCAACTTCCGGTCAGCCCACCCCACTTCCGGTCCGCCCCCACTTCCGTTTTTTTTTTTTTCATCCTTAGCAGACCCGCACCCTCACCCCCTCACACCCCTGAGACCCTCATCCCTGAGCGGTCTCCTTCCGCGCTGAGCCCCCGCCCTGCCGCGCCCGCCCGCCCGCGCCCCGCCCGCGCCCTTCCGCGTCGAGCCGCCCCGAGCTGCCTTCTGCAGCGCCTTCTGCTGCGGATCGCCCCGCTCCTCGATTTTTTCGATTTTTTTTAATTTTTCAAATTTTTCATTTTTCAATATTACTTCTGATATTTATTACTTGACCTCTATGGAGAGTCAGAGATATGGTAACCCCTATGGGGTAGAAATTTTCTCGATTTCAATAAAAGAACGAAAAGACTCATTTTCAATATTCTATCATTCCTCCATCTCCTTGGATCAAGTTCCCTATGGGGTATAATATTTCACAGTTTACTAATTCATCAGAAAAGACACCCTATGAGGTCTCTCTTTTTAAGTAAATTGAACTAAGACTTACCTACTTTGGAATTTCATCAAATTCACTTCCATCCCCCCCAATATTCCTGATCCACTTCCTTGGATCAAGATCACCCATCTCCCGCCCACACCCTCTTGGTGGTCAGGGACGTCACAATATTTCCTCGGACAAGCTTAAACATGAGAAGAGTACAACAAGTTCAATCAAGCGAGCCCAGGTGTGATGTGACGTCACAATATTTCCTCGGACAAGCATCCCTATGGGGTCTCTTTTTTAATGTAGGTTAACACTAATACACATTTTTCATTTATTTATTTTATTAATACATATACATTTTCGGCTAACAGAGTAAAAAGATACATTTTTCCAGTCTTACATTAACATTTTCAGGTCTTAATAAAAAGTCCCCATACGGGTAAGTCAAGTCATTGACTAAAATGAACATAACACGAATTAAGATTTCAGGTAACAGTCTAAAAAGATACATTTTCCATGTTTTCAGGTAATACGTTAATTTTCAGTCGTTTTAATACCCACTTTAAGATTTTCCACTTATAACTCACAATATTTTTTACTACTTCATCAGAAAACGATCCAATTCAACGAATTTTTAAGACGTTTCATCCACCCCAGCGCCTGAGGTCACGACCTCACCTGCTCTCTACCACACACACACACACACACACACACACACACCCCATCTCCCACCCATCACATGCCCACCCCAGCGCCTGAGGCCATGACCTCACCTGCTCTCTCTCTCTCTACCTCATACACACACACACACACACACACACACATACACACACACACACACACACACAAACACACCACCCATTACCCCATCACTCATCTCAATTTTTCCAGTTTTACTAATTCATCCAAAAGCCACATCCGCCTCCACAGAACATACACACATTTTATACTCAATATAACCAAGAAATACATTGGAACACCTCCAAAACACTCTTATACATAATTTGAATACCCCCAAAACATCATTGAATACTGTGAAAACGACATTGAATACTATCAAATAGCATTTAAAACACCTCTAACTCATACGCCAAACTACACTCGTCCCAAAATCACTCATCTCAATTTTTTTTCCAGTTTTACTAATTCATCCAAAAAAAGATCATTTAACCTATGAATACTTTCACTAAGATCACATTTTTACACATTCCCCCAAAACACCATTGAACACCACCAAAACGCCATTGAATGCACCCAAAACACTATTGAACACCACCAAAACAACATCAAACTTTCCCTCAAAACACTATAACCAAATTTTTAAGATGACAAAACCACTATCTAAGTACACTCATCTCAATATTTTTCCCGTTTTACTAATTCATCAAAAAAAATAATCACTAAAACACACTTTCATAAACACAATCACCATTGAACACCGTCAAAAACACCTCTGAATACTCCCAAATCATCGTTTGAACACCATCACACCCACATATATTCCCCGTTTTCAGGTAACAGGCTAAATCAATAACTTTCAAGACATATTCTCACATCCCTCAACATCTCATTCATCATTTGAATACCCTCAAAAACACTATCAAACACCACAAATAACATTTAACCTAACCTAACTTTAACTTCAAATCACTCTAAAACATAACACATTACCATAACTAACACAATCACCACCAACCAACTAAGACATATCATAATCACATTTTTTATAAACATCCCCTCAAATCATTATAACCAACTTTATAAGATCATTAATCTCAATCCACTAAGATCACTCATTTCAATTTTTTCCCGTTTTACTAATTCATCAAAGAAAAGACAAACCCATATCCAAGAACATTTTCATATACATTCCCTCGTATCACCAACCGAGAACACTATTACTGATTTTCCTCGTTTTACTATTTCATCCAAAAAGATCATTAGGACAAAGATCGCTAAAACTATGAATACTTTTACTAATGGAACACTTCCAAACAACATTAGAACATTTCCAAATTACATTAGAAAATTCCCAGGTTACTTTGAACACATCAATACAATATTAGAACACTCCCAGATTACTTTGAGCACATCCAAAACAATATTAGAACACCCTCAGATTACTTCCAAACAATATTAGATCTCCATCAAAAACACTCTTATACCTCATTTGAACACCACCAAATCACTCTTGTACATCATATGAACACCTTCAAAACACTATCAAATACCTCAAATAACATTTAACCTAACCTAACTTTAACTTCAAAACACTCTAAAACATGACACACCAACCAACTAAGACATATCATATTCCCATTTTTACAAAAATCTCCTCAAATCACTCAAAATCACCATTGAATACTTCCCAAAACATCATCAAACTTTCCCTCAAAACATTCCCTCAAAACACTCCAACCAAGATCACTACTTACCTCCAACTCGGATAAAACATGAACACAAAAATACATGAACATAATCCTATCGCAAAAACACAAAACACACTTTCAAAAAAACAACGCCTTGACCACCAAAACACTCTTATACATCATTTGATTACTCCCAAAACACCATTTGAATACTCCCGAAACAATATATAACATTTAACCTAACCTAACCTAACAACATCTAACCTAACCAAAAAATAGCATCTAATCTAACAACTAACCTTCAAAACACTATCAAAAACCACAAATAACATTTAACCTAACCTAACCTAACAACATCTAACCTAACCAAAAAAAATAGCATCTAATCTAACAACTTAACCTTCAAAAACACTATCAAACACCACAAATAACATTTATCCTAACCTAACTTATCCTTCAAATCACTCGTTCACCATTTGAACACCTTTAACTAACACAGACATACACCCTCCAACTAAGTCATGGAACATTATCAAAACACTAAGACACCTTCAACTAACACCTGAGACATCAACAAAACCTATACAAGACATATTCACCAATCTTATACCTGACATGAGCCATATCCAACATCTAAGACAAATAAAAAATCTAACTCATATACACAATATAATATATAACTGCAAAATACCATGTCACGATCACCACCAACTATAACATATCATGTACCCAAAAAAATCTAAGAAACACCAAAACTAAGACATACACTTCCAACTATATCATGACATGAACACACAACCAACTTATACACGACCTAATCACAACAAAACTTAAGACATGAAACATATACACAAAATAAGGCATAAACACAAATATTCTAAGATCCACCAACTAAGACATAATATGAACCCACAAACAAATTTAAACCATCAGTCAGGTCAAAAAATCTAAGACACAGACACCACCAACTAAGATATATACACAAAATAAGACATAGGCACAAAAACACCATAATCACATGATAACCATAAAATCTAAGACATATTAAAAAAATCTAAGAGATGCACACAAAAATAAGATAGACACCACCAACTAATATGCGACATAAACACAAAATTTTAAAACATGTAACATTAAAAA